>JBAIAC010000650.1:0-94698 GCA_037349315.1 Chelydra serpentina
ACCCCTCCCCACACTTCCACCCCCCCTGGAGCCCAGCCCTGCCCACAGCCCCACCCCTCCCTCCCCACACTTCCACCCCCCTGGAGCCCAGCCCTGCCCACAGCCCCACCCCTCCCTCCCCACACTCCCACCCCCCTGGAGCCCAGCCCTCCCCACAGCCCCACCCCTCCCTCCCCCACACTCCCACCCCCCTGGAGCCCAGCCCTCCCCACACAACACCCCTCCCTCCCCCACACTCCCACCCCCCTGGAGCCCAGCCCTCCCCACACAACACCCCTCCCTCCCCCACACTCCCACCCCCCTGGAGCCCAGCCCTCCCCACACAACACCCCTCCCCACCTGGAGCCCAAACCCCCAGCCCTGCCCCACCCAATCTCCACCCCCCTGGAGCCCAGCCCCCGACCTACCCACCCTGACCGCCCAGCCCTGCCCACCTGACACCCCTTCAAATACCCAGAGCTCTGCCTCATCCTCCCTCAGCTCCATCCACCCTGACACCCACCTGGAGCCTGGCCTCACCCCTGGACACGCGGAGCCCCGCTCCGCCCCCCGGCCCGGCCTCACCCCTGGACACGCGGAGCCCCGCTCCCCCCCCGGCCCGGCCTCACCCCTGGACACGCGGAGCCCCGCTCCCCCACCCCGGGCCCGGCCTCACCCCTGGACACGCGGAGCCCCGCTCCCCCCCCCGGGCCCGGCCTCACCCCTGGACACGCGGAGCCCCGCTCCCCCCCCCGGGCCCGGCCTCACCCCTGGACACGCGGAGCCCCGCTCCCCCCCCCGGGCCCAGCCTCACCCCTGGACACGCGGAGCCCCGCTTCCCCCCCGGCCCGGCCTCACCTCTGGGCACCACGATGTCGGCCACCTGCACGGTGGGCTCGATGTACTGCTCGAAGGCCGGCTTGACGAACTTGTTGTACTGCTTGATGACGCCTACGATGTCGCGCCCGCGCTCCATGATGTCGCGCTGCAGCCGCCGCACCAGCCGGATGTCAGAGTCCGTGTCCACGAACACCTTCATGTCCAGGAGCTGGGGGTCCGAGAGGGTGAGCACCCAGCTGCCCCCCCGCCAGGCCTGCCCCAGCTCCGAGACTCAGGGCAGGGCCCTCGCCCCACACACCCAGCTCTGACCACACAGAGCACAACGGGTGGTTCTCGGGAGTGGCCAGCTGGCTGCTCCCCCACCCCCCATGGGCAGCCCAGGCCAGTCACCCCAACCCTCCCAGGGCTGCTGAGGACCTGTCCTCCCCACCGGCGCCAGCAGGCCCCCGGGGACGGCCCTTCTCTGCCCTGGGCAGCGCCCGGCGCCAGCAGGCCCCCGGGACGGCCCTTCTCTGCCCTGGGCAGCGCCCGGTGCCAGCAGGCCCCCGGGACGGCCCTTCCTCCCACGGGCAGCGCCCGGCGCCAGCAGGCCCCCGGGACGGCCCTTCCTCCCACGGGCAGCGCCCGGCGCCAGCAGGCCCCCGGGACGGCCCTTCCTCCCACGGGCAGCGCCCGGCGCCAGCAGGCCCCCGGGACGGCCCTCCCTGTCCCGGGCAGCGCCCGGCGCCAGAAGGCCCCCGGGACGGCCCTCCCTGTCCCGGGCAGCGCCCGGTGCCAGCAGGCCCCCGGGACGGCCCTTCCCCCACGGGCAGCGCCCGGCGCCAGCAGGCCCCCGGGACGGCCCTTCCTCCCACGGGCAGCGCCCGGCGCCAGCAGGCAAGCCATACCTTCAGCAGCTCCTTGTTGGCAAAAGACAAAATCCCCTCGAAGACGATCACATTGGCCCCATAGATGGTTTTCTGCAGGGAGAGAAGGGCCACACCACGCTTCAGAGACTTGTAACCCTGCCCCTGTCCACTCCCCCACTGCACCCCATGTTTTTGCCCTACCCCAACCCCTGACCCCACACACCCCATCCTCCCCACACACACTCTGCACTGCCCCCAGCCCTCCCCTGCCCCCGGGAAGCCGCATGTCTGGAGGGGCTCCCCGCCCTGCCCCCACATGCCCCTGGGTGGCCGTACATCTGGAGGGGCTCTCCGCCCCGCCCCCACATACCCCCTGCCCCCAGGAAGCCGTATGTCTGGAGGGGCTCCCCGCCCTGCCCCCACATACCCCCTGCCCCCGGGAAGCTGTACATCTGGAGAGACTCCCCGCCCCGCCCCCACATACCCCCTGCCCCCAGGAAGCCGTACGTCTGGAGGGGCTCCCCGCCCTGCCCCACATACCCCCTGCCCCCGGGAAGCCGTACGTCTGGAGGGGCTCCCCGCCCTGCCCCCACATGCCCCCTGTCCCCGGGAAGCCGTACGTCTGGAGGGGCTCCCCGCCTTGCCCCACATACCCCCTGCCCCCGGGAAGCCGTACGTCTGGAGGGGCTCCCCGCCCTGCCCCCACATGCCCCCAGGAAGCCGTACGTCTGGAGGGGCTCCCCGCCCTGCCCCCACATGCCCCCAGGAAGCCGTACGTCTGGAGGGGCTCCCCGCCCTGCCCCCACATACCCCCTACCCCCGGGAAGCTGTACGTCTGGAGGGGCTCCCAGCCCTGCCCCCACATACCCCCTGCCCCCGGGAAGCTGTACGTCTGGAGGGGCTTCCCGCCCTGCCCCCACATGCCCCCGGGAAGCCGTACGTCTGGAGGGGCTCCCCGCCCTGCCCCCACATGCCCCCGGGAAGCCGTACGTCTGGAGGGGCTCCCCGCCCTGCCCCACATACCCCCTGCCCCCGGGAAGCCGTACGTCTGGAGGGGCTCCCCGCCCTGCCCCCACATGCCCCCTGTCCCCGGGAAGCCGTACGTCTGGAGGGGCTCCCCGCCTTGCCCCACATACCCCCTGCCCCCGGGAAGCCGTACGTCTGGAGGGGCTCCCCGCCCTGCCCCCACATGCCCCCAGGAAGCCGTACGTCTGGAGGGGCTCCCCGCCCTGCCCCCACATGCCCCCAGGAAGCCGTACGTCTGGAGGGGCTCCCCGCCCTGCCCCCACATACCCCCTACCCCCGGGAAGCTGTACGTCTGGAGGGGCTCCCAGCCCTGCCCCCACATACCCCCTACCCCCGGGAAGCCGTACGTCTGGAGGGGCTCCCCGTCCTGCCCCACATACCCCCTGCCCCCGGGAAGCTGTACGTCTGGAGGGGCTCCCCGCCCTGCCCCCACATGCCCCCGGGAAGCTGTACGTCTGGAGGGGCTCCCCGCCCTGCCCCCACATACCCCCTGCCCCCGGGAAGCTGTACGTCTGGAGGGGCTCCCCGCCCTGCCCCCACATGCCCCCGGGAAGCTGTACGTCTGGAGGGGCTCCCCGCCCTGCCCCCACATGCCCCCGGGAAGCCGTACGTCTGGAGGGGCTCCCCGTCCTGCCCCATACCCCCTGCCCCCGGGAAGCTGTACGTCTGGAGGGGCTCCCCGCCCTGCCCCCACATACCCCCTGCCCCCGGGAAGCCGTACATCTGGAGGGGCTCCCCGCCCTGCCCCCACATGCCCCCGGGAAGCCGTACGTCTGGAGGGGCTCCCCGCCCTGCCCCCACATGCCCCCGGGAAGCCGTACGTCTGGAGGGGCTCCCCGCCCTGCCCCCACATGCCCCCGGGAAGCCGTACGTCTGGAGGGGCTCCCCGCCCTGCCCCCACATGCCCCCGGGAAGCCGTACGTCTGGAGGGGCTCCCCACCTTGCCCCCACATGCCCCCGGGAAACCGTACGTCTGGAGGGGCTCCCCGCCCTGCCCCCACATGCCCCCGGGAAGCCGTACGTCTGGAGGGGCTCCCCGCCCTGCCCCCACATGCCCCCGGGAAGCCGTACGTCTGGAGGGGCTCCCCGCCCTGCCCCCACATGCCCCCGGGAAGCCGTACGTCTGGAGGGGCTCCCCACCTTGCCCCCACATGCCCCCGGGAAACCGTACGTCTGGAGGGGCTCCCCGCCCTGCCCCCACATGCCCCCGGGAAGCCGTACGTCTGGAGGGGCTCCCCACCTTGCCCCCACATGCCCCCGGGAAGCCGTACGTCTGGAGGGGCTCCCCGCCCTGCCCCCACATGCCCCCGGGAAGCCGTACGTCTGGAGGGGCTCCCCGCCCTGCCCCCACATGCCCCCGGGCAGCCGTACGTCTGGAGGGGCTCCCCGCCCTGCCCCCACATGCCCCCGGGAAGCCGTACGTCTGGAGGGGCTCCCCGCCCTGCCCCCACATGCCCCCGGGAAGCCGTACGTCTGGAGGGGCTCCCCACCTTGCCCCCACATGCCCCCGGGAAGCTGTACGTCTGGAGGGGCTCCCCGCCCTGCCCCCACATGCCCCCGGGAAGCCGTACGTCTGGAGGGGCTCCCCGCCCCGCCCCCACATACCCCCTGCCCCCGGGAAGCCGTACGTCTGGAGGGGCTCCCCGCCCCGCCCCCACATACCCACTCCTTGCGGCGGCTGTGCGTGGTGAAGTCGTACACCGGCACCTTGACGCTCTTGCCCTTTTTCAGCTTGCGCAGCACACTGATCAGCAGGTCGAAGTCGAAGGCATCGGGGTGGTCGAAGTTGTACTCGTTGTGAGCAGCCAGCTCCTGCTGCTCCTTATTCAGCACCTGGGGGGTGGGTGGGGGGCACAGGGAAGGGGGTGGAGCAGTGCACAGGGGAGGGGCACAGGCACAATATGTGGAAGGGAAGGGACGGGACACGGGGAAGGGTTGATAGGATGGAGGAAACTCAGTCCATTCAATCTGCCAAAATTCAGACATGGAGCCCAGTGCCCCCACTAAAGACACCCCCTAAGCAGCAGCCCCACTGGTGGGGATCCAGGGCTGGCTCCCAGGCAGGAGATGTTCCTGGGCAGAGCTCGGGGAGCCCAGCACCCCAAGCCTTCAGCCTCAGCCAGGCTCTGTGCCCATGCACAGCAGCTGGTCAGCCTCAGGGCTGGGGCAGCAGAGAGGTCCAGCCCTGTCGGGGCTCCCCCTTCCCCTAGGGGTGCACTGGCTCACCTTATAGAAGCAGTCCATGGACAGCAGCACCACCCAGGGCACGTCCAGGGCCTCAATGATCTTATTGGCCACCGTGGTCTTGCCGGACGCGCTCCCTCCACACAGGCCTGGGGAGAGAGATCCGCCCAGGGCGCTGGCGTTAGCCGCTGCTTCCCCAGCGCCCGCAGAGGGGCCACATTCACAGGAAGGGCATGGGGCACGGGAACCCTCTCGGCAGAGGGCTTGTCACCGCACACCGGAGCTCAGCCCTGCCCCCCACATACCCAGCCAGGCCCCACAGGGAACTCTCTGGGCCAGTTAGCGAGGGCTCCCAGCCATGACACTGACACCAAAGCACAGCTCCTGCTAAGCCACATCCTCAGCCATGACAGTCACCCCACCCCACTCCCGAG
This sequence comes from Chelydra serpentina, assembly GCA_037349315.1. NCBI lineage: Eukaryota > Metazoa > Chordata > Testudines > Chelydridae > Chelydra > Chelydra serpentina. Next base: position 5,312 of record JBAIAC010000650.1, read on the forward strand.
GGGTGTCAACCTCCCACCAGGCACACTGCTGTCCCTGGGCACCCTCGGGACCACGCGGGGGGAACCCCGGAGTAATGGCAGGCAACACATGCCTGTCCCCGTGGCTTCAGGGCAGCCAGTCCCTGCTTGAGGAGCAGGGCAGGGCAGAGTTGGTCTGACCCACATCATCTCCCGAAGATGCTGTCTGGCAGCATCGCTCCGAACTTTGCAGAGACTCTGCCCAGGGCTAGATTCAGGCTGGGAAGAGTCCAGGTGGGTCGGGGCAGGGTGCCGGGCAAAGGGACACGGTCTCATAGAGCAGTTCTGAGAACTGCCCGGACACGCCCCCTGCCCCACTCACCAGCACCCGCTGACCCCCTTGAGCCTGGCCCCCCATTCTCCATCGTCTCCCCCCCCCCCCCCAGTGCCACTGCCCCCTCCCGCCTGCGTCACCCCCTCCCCCACTCACCAGCACCTGCTGACCCCTCTGGCTCACTGTCACCCCTTGAGCCTGCCCCCCCATTCTCCATCGTCCCCTCCCGCCTGCCACTGCCCCCTCCCCCACTCTCCAGGACCTGCTGACTCCTCCAGCTCACTGTCACCCCTTGAGCCTGCCCCCACATTCTCCATCGTCCCCCCCTACTGCCACTGCCCCCTCCCGCCTGCGTCGTCCCCTCCCCCACTCACCAGAACCCACTGACACCCTTGAGCCTGCCCCCCCATTCTCCATCGCCCCCCCCTACTGCCACTGCCCTCTCCCGCCTGCGTCACCCCCTCCCCCACTCACCAGCACCTGCTGACCCCTCTGGCTCACTGTCACCCCTTGAGCCTGCCCCCCCATTCTCCATCGTCTCCTCCCGCCTGCCACTGCCCCCTCCCCCACTCACCAGGACCTGCTGACTCCTCCAGCTCACTGTCACCCCTTGAGCCTGCCCCCCCATTCTCCATCGTCTCCTCCCGCCTGCCACTGCCCCCTCCCCCACTCACCAGGACCTGCTGACTCCTCCAGCTCACTGTCACCCCTTGAGCCTGCCCCCCCATTCTCCATCGTCCCCCCTACTGCCACTGCCCTCTCCCGCCTGCGTCGTCCCCTCCCCCACTCACCAGCACCCGCTGACACCCTTGAGCCTGCCCCCCCATTCTCCATCGCCCCCCCCTACTGCCACTGCCCCCTCCCGCCTGCATCACCCCCTGCCCCACTCACCAGCACCTGCTGACCCCTCTGGCTCACTGTCACCCCTTGAGCCTGCCCCCCCATTCTCCATCATCCCCTCCCGCCTGCCACTACCCCCTCCCCCACTCACCAGCATCTGCTGACCCCCCCAGCTCACTGTCACCCCTTGAGCCTGCCCCCCCCATTCTCCATCGCCCCCCCCCCACTGCCACTGCCCCCTCCCGCCTGCATCACCCCCTGCCCCACTCACCAGCACCTGCTGACCCCTCTGGCTCACTGTCACCCCTTGAGCCTGCCCCCCCATTCTCCATCATCCCCTCCCGCCTGCCACTACCCCCTCCCCCACTCACCAGCATCTGCTGACCCCCCCAGCTCACTGTCACCCCTTGAGCCTGCCCCCCCCATTCTCCATCGCCCCCCCCCCCCACTGCCACTGCCCCCTCCCGCCTGCATCACCCCCTGCCCCACTCACCAGCACCTGCTGACCCCTCTGGCTCACTGTCACCCCTTGAGCCTGCCCCCCCATTCTCCATCGTCCCCCCCCCTACTGCCACTGCCCCCTCCCGCCTGCGTCACCCCCTCTCCCACTCACCAGCACCTGCTGACCCCTCTGGCTCACTGTCACCCCTTGAGCCTGCCCCCCCATTCTCCATCGTCCCCCCCCCTACTGCGTCGTCCCCTCCCCCACTCACCAGAACCCACTGACCCCTCCAGCTCACTGTATTCCTTGACCCTGCTCCTCCCACTGCCTACCGGCCACTGCTCTCCCCACCCTCTTATCCCCCCAGTTCTCCTCCTCCATTTGCCATCATCCCTCTGCCCCCTTAAGCTCACTGTAACCCCCACGCTCGCTTGCTGTCACCCCACCCAAAGCATGATCCCCTCTGATCCCTGTGTCCACCCTGTCAGCTGCTGACTCAGGAAGCCCCATGGGGCAGCGGTGCTTGGAGCAGGCAGCTCATCTACTCACAGCAAGGCATGTTGGGGTGAAAGCAGAGAAGGGGAACGGTGTCAGGCTGCAGGGGTGAGGTTAGCAGAGCAGAGGCGGACCCGATCAGGGCTGGGGGAGTGGTTGGGTGGGCAGGAGAGGCCTGGGGCTCGAGGGGTGCACAGCCCCTGGGAGCAGGTTCACACCCACAAACAGTTAGTGCAGCCCATAGCCTAGGAGACTGCTGGAGTCCTCGCTCAGCAACACCCACAAGTAACACTGGCTAGGAGACCCCGCCCCATCCTGGGGGAGGCTGCCCTGCCCGTTGCACACAATTCATCCCCCCACCTGCATTACAGCAGCGCGACACCCCTGGGCAGGGCGCCCTCCGCACTGCGGGGACTCCAGCTAGCTCAGCCTCTGCAGCACGTCTCCATCCCACTGCCCATCCCGTGCTGGCTGCCCACTGGCATCAGGGCACGGTCACGGTCTCAGCCCTTCCCTCTGGGGCGCGCCTGGGCCTGGGCCCAGCGGACCTAGCAGCGTAAGGCCAGGTCTACACTGAACCTTTTGCCAGTGAGCGGGTCCCGCGCCCGGCACAGCTGCAGCCGGGCAGCCAGGGTGGGGTCTCACCGATGACGAAGGCTTCCTTGAAGGGCGTGCCCGTCTCGGTGTACCAGGGCGGCCGCCCCGCCGTGTAAATGGTCCGTTTGCTGGTCCGCAGCAGCGGGGGCTCCGTCTTCGACTGGCTCATGGTCCGCTTCCGCGGGGACAGCGCGGGCGTCAGCGGCAGGCGGCTCAGCAGCGTGTCCAGGGAGTCCTCCCCACTGCCGCTGTGGGGCACCACGCCTCAGAGCCGGGCCGGGGCAGCACGCCCCACAGGGAGCCCCCCCCAGGCAGTGCGCCTCCCAGAGCGCCCCCCCCGCCGGGCAGCGCGCCCCACAGGGACACCCCCCAGCCCCCGCCGGGCAGCGCGCCCCACAGGGAGGCCCCCCCAGGCAGTGCGCCTCCCAGAGCGCCCCCCCCGCCGGGCAGCGCGCCCCACAGGGACACCCCCCAGCCCCCGCCGGCCAGCGCGCCCCACAGGGACACCCCCCGCCGGGCAGCGCGCCCCACAGGGACACCCCCCGCCGGGCAGCGCGCCCCACAGAGACACCCCCCCCCCCAGCCGGGCAGCGCGCCCCACAGGGACACCCCCCCCCCCGCCGGGCAGCGCGCCCAGCCCCGCCTTGCACCACCCGCCCCCCGCTCGGACACGGCCCCGCCCTCACCTGTCCCGCCGCGACCCCGGCCGCCCGTCCGCGCCCGCCGCCGCCGCCGCCATCTTGCCGGTTGCCGCAGGGGCTGCCGGGAGCTGCGGGCCGCAGGGGCCTGTCTCGTGGCTCCGTCAGGCGCGGCCGCGGGAACTACAGCTCCCGGCAGCCCCCGCGCGGGGGGAGGGGCTCGGCCCCGCCCACCGCCTGCCCCAAACCCCGCCCACTGCACCGCTCGCCTGCCGCATGGCCCCGCCCACCAACTGCCTCATGGTCCCACCCCCCGCCTGCACCATGGTCCCACCCAGCCTGCCCCATGGACTGCCCCCCCACCTGCCCCATGGCCGCCATGGACCTCCCCCCGCCTGCACCATGGTCCCACCCAGCCTGCCCCATAAACTGCCCCCCACCTACCTCCCATGGCCCCCATGGACCTCCCCCCGCCTGCACCATGGTCCCACCCAGCCTGCCCCATAAACTGCCCCCCACCTACCTCCCATGGCCCCCATGGACCTCCCCCCGCCTGCCCCATGAACTGCCCCCCACCTACCCCATGGCCCCCATGTTACAAGACGTTAGGATTGGTTACGGTCTCGCGGAGAATATTTCCATATAAATTAGGGGCAAACAGGAAGTAAGTTGGGATTCGAACATAAGGAACTTGGAACTTGCTGGAAGTTCACCCCAACCAACATCGAATTGTTTGCACCTTCGGACTTCGGGTCTTGCTGCTCTCTGTTCACGCCAGAAGGGCCAGGGAAGTGGGAGGGTGAAGGAATAAGCCACTAACAGACCCCCAAGGACCCACTCTGACCCAGAGACCCCTTGATGCCTGCTGGCAGAGGGCACAGGGGTTGCACAGGGTTTTACAGGGATTGCCTGGGCTGGATGCATCCCTCCTAGATAACAAAAGGGTGGCACGTGAGAGCCCTTAGCCCTAGGCATCGTGAAATGGCCGCATGGCTAGTATTTGGGGAGTTGTGTATCTACCCTGAAACTCCTAAAGCAGGGCACCAGGAGGCGACCCAGCCGCATTCCCTCCAGGGAGGAGGTGACAGACCCCCAGCTCCTGGCTGGCCATTTGCACTTGGCGTATTGTCTGCCTCACCCCGTGGGCCTGTTGCCGACCGAGCCCCACGCTGAAGAAGCGATGGCGAAATGTACGATCTGAGACAACCAGCCGGGGGCGTCCTGTTCGTGAATAAAAGGGAACAGCAGGACTGGTCTATCTGGGGGCCAAAGAAACACACAGAATCCCCGGCTCGCGCAGGGAGGGGCGCAGCACAGGACGGCAGCGGTTTTGGATGAGTCGAACTGGGCGAGCTCTGAGCAGCCTAATGAATTAAGTGTAGGGTCTAATGTGTGCTACAGTTTTATTTGATAGGGAACCATCTGTTTCCAATACACCGACCTGCTGTTACTTGAACCTCTGGGCTTTGCTGAATTAATGTACATGTGATTTCACTGGGAATCCTCCGCCGTGTGGCGTGCTGAGCCGCGCGGTGATCCGGGTGGAGCTGGTAAATGGGGGCGTCCCGCTGCTTTGGGCGCAGCCGATCTGTGAATGCTGTGAGCGGCCAGTGGCCAGGGCTGGGCAGTCCCTGGAGACGCTCGGTGTGCCAGTCGCTAACCCGTAGAGTGACAGCAGGGCCCAGAGGGCAGGGCCCGTGGTGCCAGAGGCCAGGGGAGCTGAGCCCTAGCAGGTACAGACAGGCTCCCTCCCACTCAGGGCACGTGGCTGCGAGGTGCCGTCCCTAGGGTACGGCGAATCGGGGCGATCGCTCCGGGCCGCGCGTTGGGGGGCCCTGCGGGCCGGCACACACGGGCAGCGCGTGAACTATGGCAACCTATGGCATGGGTGCCGAAGGCGGCACGCGAGCTGATTTTCAGTGGCACTCACACTGCCCGGGTCCTGGCCACCGATCCGGGGGGATGGGGGGGGGTTTGCATTTTAATTTAATTTTAAATGACGTTTCTGAAACATGTTAAAAACCTTATTTACTTTACATACAACAATAGCTTAGTTATATATTACAGACGTATAGAAAGAGACCTTCTAAAAATGTTAAAATGTATGACTGGCACGCAAAACTTAAATGAGAGTGAATAAATGAACACTCAGCACACCGCTTCTGAAAGGTTGCTGACCCCTGATCTAGACCATCCCTGACAGGGGTTTGTCCAACCTGCTCTTAAAAACCCCCAATGACGGAGATTCCACCACCTCCCTGAGCAATTTATCCCAGTGCTGAACCACCCTGACAGCTAGGAAGCTTTTCCTAATGTCCAACCCAAACCGCCCTCGCTGCAATTTAAGCCCATTGCTTCTTGTCCTATCCTCAGAGGATAAGGAGAAAAATTTTTCTCCCTCTTCCTTGCGACAGGTGAGAGCCCCGCCCCCTACTCCCCCTAGTCCCAGCTCTTATCCCCCCTCACACCTCCCAGTACTTTGTTCTCCTCAGGTGCCCATTCAGACTTGAGCAGTGGAGCCTGGTTGAACTGTTCCTAGTTCCCAGTATCAGCTCCGTCTGGCTGGGCTGAGGAATGTTGTCCCACTCCCCTGCTGAGGTCATCAGCAGTCAATGTCCTTGAGTGACAGAGTGGGAATTTTTGGTAATGTTTTGATGATGCCGATGTGTGCCTCAGTTTCCCCCGTATGCTGAATTGTTCCCCAGTGGGTGGAAAGGTCTGGGTGCTCTCAGGCAGGCTACGGGCAGGTCGGCACTGGAAACCTGCAGCAACATGCAGAGGCACGTACAAGCGAAGGCACTTGGAGAGCTCAGTCGACACCAGGCAGCTTACAGTGACCTGACCCTGTGTCGGGCTCCCGAGGGCTCTGCCGGCCCCAGAACCGGGTTCCTCACCTGAGCAGCTCTTACGGGCTGCGAGCAGTCGAAGGGCGACGGGGAGCTGAGGAGCAGCTGCAGCCCCGGGGCCCCAGGCCCCAGCAGCAGCAGGAGGAGATGGGGGAGCACCGCGGCCGCCTGCACCATGGCACCAGCCAGAACAGCAGCCCCCTGCACTGCCCGGCTCCGCCTCTGACCTGGCCAGGGGGCGGGGCCCCAGGGAGAGAGAAGGAGACCGGGCTGGCACTTGCTGGGGGAGAAGCAGGGGGTGGGGTCCCAGACAGGAGCAGGGCCTTGGGGGGGTGAACCCCTCCAATTTTCTGTCTAGCCCAACTCAGCCCCCGACCGGGAAGAGCCTGGCACCGCCCCTGGTCTCTCACCATCACAGGAAAACCCATAATACGATCCCACGCATAAATGGCCCGAGCTCTGTTTTACTCTAATGTAGTGACTGTCCCAACTACTCCGCTCTTTGGAACGAATTGTGCGACCCCCAAAACCTGCCCTCAGTAGGACACCCCTGCATCTCCTACTCCTGGGGGAATTCTGTACCAAAAAATTAAAAATTCTGCAACACAAAATGTAAAATTCTGCGCCTTCGTACCTTAACGGATCTTGTGGTCATTGGTCAGTTTGCTCGAGGTCTGCCGTGCCTGCTGTCTGCGCAGAGCTGGGGCAACACACAGGGAGAACACACACACACAGCCGAACATCTAACCACAGGCTTCAGTTGTACCAGCAGACCCGTTAGATGGTTCTCGTGGCTCAGGGAGAGCAGTATGGAGAGGTCCAGCTGGGCAGGCATCTAGTGAGGTGTTGAGGTCCTGCCAGATGGTTTCTGAGGAGATGCTGGTCTCTCCAGCACAGCAGGACAATGACCAGCATCGGGATCCTGGGCAGTGGAGGAGGTGGGAGAAATTCTCCTTGTAGCGTCCTTCTCCTGAGCAGCAGGCCAGACGATGTGTGTCCTGCAAGATCTCCCTGCAACAGCGTCTCCACGGGTTTTCTTCGAGGAAGTGCTGCTTGTCCCATCCACGCTGCTCATCTGCGACCTCCTGGAAGTGCTGAGGGTCTTTTTAGAGGCTGTTCCCGATGGGCGTTCCGCGGAGCAGCAGCGGTCCGAGCGGCAGTTGAAGGTGTCTGTGGAAGCAGTATGAAGATCTGCTTTTGAAGCAGGAGCAATAGAATTCATTGTCAGTCTTCCTCGGGATAGCAGGTCGAGTCCTCCACTAGGTGCAGTTTCTGCCTCAGTAATTAAGCTAAGAACAGATTTTAAAATGTTATTAAAGTTAATGTTAAAACGATCTAATACACAGGTTCTATACATGTGACCGTCAGAATTATAAAAGAATAAGTATTATCCCGTGACAGACCCTCAGTCCGACACTCATTCCTCATGCTGCTGAAAACACTCACAGCACAAAGCGGATCCCAGATTGTTAAACAATCCGCCAGGAGCACACAGCAGCTCACATCTGTCCACTCACACAGAATTACAACAGACGCTTGTAACAATATTTCATCATAAATAAACCAGAAGCATAAAGATTTCAGAACAAAGCTGTAATCAAATCAGTCCTGTCAGACAAACAGAGCTAAACCAATTCTGGTTTTCAACCAGTTTATTCTCCCCGAGGGGAAGTGCACCATTCCCAGCAGCGCTGCGATATCGGGTGACTGTGTGGAGTGGACAGATCACGCTCCTCTTCCATCTCCCTGCTCCAACAACCCAGTGAATACGGAGTTCTTAGCTAGAGAAGGTGTCAGATATTAAACTGATCAGAACAGATTGAAAACTTTGATTCAAGCTCATGTTAACATTCTATAATACACAGGTTGAGAAAAGTGTGTCTGTACATCTGGGTATAGCGCTTAGATTAGCCACAAAGTTTGTTTTTAAAAGTCATATGATACATATAGTGCATAATCAGCAATAACCCAAAGGTAGGTGAATAGATTTCATGATACAGTTTAAATATTTGGAGCCGAAAACTCGGGTACATCACTCATGAGAAGTTGTACAGAGAGTTGGTTGTGGAAAGCAAATAGAGCCAGGAGTGGAGATTGCCCCTCAGTAACTGAGAATTAGGCAGGTCGTGCATTAGAAAATACAGTCTGTCAGGGAAGTATTTCAGTTACTTTCCCCACTGCGCGTCTCATCGGCCTCCAGCTCCTCTCTCCTGGTATTGCCGATGTCCGGTGATGTGTTCTGTGTCGATGTCCCTCCACCACCTGATGGCGTCCGACACCCTGAGTTGCATCAGCCGAGCGTAGCATTGACCGACTCCGCATTCTCTCAGCACTCGCTCGGTACTGGGGTCCCATGAGCCCAGGGCTCCGACGAGCATCGCGTGTGTCTGGACCTGGTAACCCCCAGCTCTCAGGGTGTCGGCCGGGGGGCGTATTTCTCCAGCTTTCGAGTTCGGGCGTCATGGAAGGCCGGGGTCCTGTTCCAGTAGCGCAGCCAGGTCCGGAGCGCAGGGGAGTGGCTCTATAAAAAGGCGCCTCCCCCTGCACAGGCGCCAGCTTCCGGTGGTGCTGGTGGGGGCTGACGCCCGGCGTCGGGGGCGGGCCGTGCCCCGCCCCCGACGCCGGGTGACATTGCGGGGCCCCGCCCCCGACGCCGGGTGACATTGCGAGGCCCTGCCCCCAACGCCGGGTGACGTTGCGAGGCCCTGCCCCCGACGCCGGGTGACGTTGCGGGGCCCCGCCCCCGACGCCGGGTGACGTTGCCGTGCCCCGCCCCCGACGCCGGGTGATGTTGCGAGGCCCTGCCCCCGACGCCGGGTGACATTGCGGGGCCCCGCCCCCGACGCCGGGTGACGTTGCCGTGCCCCGCCCCCGACGCCGGGTGACGTTGCGGGGCCCCGCCCCCGACGCCAGGTGACATTGCGGGGCCCCGGCCCCGACGCCGGGTGACGTTGCCGTGCCCCGCCCCCGACGCCGGGTGACGTTGCGGGGCCCCACCCCCGACGCCGGGTGACGTTGCGGGGCCCCGCCCCCGACGCCGGGTGACGTTGCCGTGCCCCGCCCCCGACGCCGGGTGACGTTGCGGGGCCCCGCCCCCGACGCCGGGTGATGTTGTGGGGCCCCGCCCCCGACGCCGGGTGACGTTGCCGTGCCCCGCCCCCGACGCTGGGTGACGTTGCGGGGCCCCGCCCCGGACGCCGGGTGACGTTGCCGTGCCCCGCCCCCGACGCCGGGTGACGTTGCGGGGCCCCGCCCCGGAGCGCTGCTGGGTGAGTGCAAGAAGCGGCGCTTAAAAAGAAGCGGCGCCTTTTTTTAGTGCTGCTAAAAAAAGGCGCCGCTTCCGCCGATTCTGCCCAAGGGGGAGCGGCCGCTCCCCCTGCCCCCCCCCGGCTACGCTACTGTCCTGTTCCTGAAGGGCACTGTGACGTCCACCATGATGATCTTCTTCCGGTCCTCGCTGGTGCTGACGCTGTCCGGCCGCAGTCGGCTGTCGGTTCCGGGGATGGCGGAGTTCACGGCAACGTTCCCCACGGGGGGTGGGATGGCTCTGACCAGGCGATCGTCGATGGCGTTGTGGTGCAGCTCCCAGGCTCTGGCATGGGCCTTGCAGCTACACAGGACGTGGGGCAGCGTCGTTGGCGTAGCCGCACTTCCTGCATCGCTTGTCCCGATTCCCGTTGTGATGTTTTATGGAAAGATGCTAATGAGTGTAAGTATAAAGTAACTGCGATATGCGCCATACAAAAGGTCTCTTGTAAGGTATGATTACAAAGCTTATAATCTACTGACTGTGTTCGTCCTATTTGTATGAATGTATCATCCTTGTATCTGAAGCTAGAAATATGAAGTATTACTCTAAAGTCCTATTGTAACTATGCAAAGTGTGGCCATTAATAATGGCTTGAAATCTTGAGGGCTCCCATTGACCAGGACAATTGGTTGTAAATAGCTCTGTTTACTTGTTGCCTTCTTGCATTCCTGTGAGTCAGGCCGGGAAGAATGGAGGCTTGGGGGTTTCACAGGACATGTGACCATGTCACCTGGTACTGGAATCCATCTTAAACCTGGTGCTTTTCCATTTAGAAGGAGAGGTGGGGCCTGAGAGAGACAAAAGATTCCCCACTTGTGCCAAAGCTATAAAAGGGAGTGGAACAGAACAAAGGGGGCTGCCAGTCATGAGAAAACCCTAAGTTACCATATGAGCTGTGTCACGGAGTATGGGGGAGTCAGCGCCTGCACCCCTCTTCCCCGGATTCACTGGGAGTCTCAGCCAGCCAGTAGAACAGAAGGTTTATTAGAGATGCCAGGAAAACAGTCCAACCAGAGCTTGTCAGTACATCCAGGACCCCTCAGTTGGGTCCTTCCGGGGGGCAGGGAGCTTAGACCCCAGCCTGGGGCTCCCTGCATTTCGCCCCGCAGCTCCACATGGGCCAGGGAGGCCAGACCCTGTCTGCCCCTCTCCCCTCCTCTTCCCAAGCCAGCTCCAAACTGAAACTGTCCAGCCCCTCCTCCCCCTTTGTCTCCTTCTCGGGCCAGGAGGTCACCTGATCCCTTTGTTCCAACACCTTTAGCTCTCACCTTTGCAGGGGAGGGGCCGGGCCATCTGTTGCCAGGAGACAGGGCCATTCTCTGTGTCCAGGCCTCTGCCCACCCCTGCCTTCTAGGGCTTTGTAACAATCATGCACCGTTGTCCCACCACCTAGATACTCAAGCACTGCATAGGGGAAACCGAGGCACCCACACAGTACTCAGGGAAACCTTAACAACAGTCCTAGTTCGTCACATCTCTCCCCCCCTCGAGACCAAACTGAGCGGGGTCACTTTAGCCAGTGACCTGGGGAAGTTCGAACCCGGTCACACCAGGCCGTTACAGTTCCACGTGCTCCCTTAGGTCGGGGGTGCTTGATGGCACCCGCAGGCCGCATGTGGGAAGGTTTATGCGGCCCGTGCCCTTTTCCCATTCCAAAACCCCTGGGGTTCAAGCTGAGATCAGGTCTTTTTCCAGCACTCCAGTCTGGAGGGCTGTAATTCGGGCTCTCTTGGTTAAGAGCCTCCCTCTTGATCTGGTCCCCTCTCTGCCCACGTGTCTCTGTCACCAGCCGCTCGGCATCGGCCCCTTTTCCTGGATGCAGCCACATCGGGGCGAGGTGGTGAATATACCCCATAAAGCGCCACCCAAATAGATCCGGCTGCTGCTTCTTAAGGGCCTGCCCCATGGCCAGGCATTCCCTCTCTATGGCCTGACCGTTCTGCCTCCAGGGCAGCAGCTCCTTGCTCAGATACCCGATGGGGTGTCGCTCCCCCTTAGCATGGGCCTGCCTCAGCACCGCGCCCAGCCCTGTGTCTGAGGCTTCGGTGAACACTGTACAGGGCTTGGCCCGGTCTGGGTTTACTCAATTTATCGGCCCCTGGATTAGAGCCTCCTTCAGCGCACAGAGAGCCCTCTGGCCCTGCTCAGTCCAGACCACCTCGTCTGGCTTCCCCTTCTTACGTAGCTCTGTGATGGGGGCAGCTAGGGAGCTAAAGGGGGGTACAAACCTCTGGTAGTATCCCGCCATCCCGCTAAAGGCCTGGACCTGTTTCTTGGTCTGGGGAACAGGCCAATCTCTGATCGCCTCCACCTTGGCCAGCCCTGGGCTGTTGAGTGACTGGTTCACCTCTAAAGCCAGCCTGTCCTTGGCCTCTCTCTCCAGGTTCCGGGCTGTTTTCCCAGTTACTCTGAATGGGGGACACCTGCTGGGAGGATGGGCTCCCATCTCAGGGGAGAGATCCACCAGGGGGTCTTCCCCCTTCTCCTCCCAATCGTCCCTTACCGGTTCTAGGGGTCCCCTTACTCTCCTCCCATACCACAGCTTGAAAGGGAAGCCCCCTGGTGATTCCTGGGGCACTTCCCTGTGCCATCGGTGGGGCAGGTACTTGTCCCAGTCCTGTGGGTGCTGATTTATACAAGTCCTCAGCATCAGCCTCACGGTCCCCTGAACTCTCTCTCCACCAGCCCGTTGGACTGAGGGTGATATGCAGAGGCCGAGGTGGGCCAGACCCCACCTTTCTCCCACACGCCCCGGAGCAGGGCTGACATGACCTCGGATCCCTGGTGTGTACGGACCTTGCTGGGGACCCCCACTCTATCCATAGCCACCTCCTGGAAAGGTTCCTCTCTGATGGGCAGGGACCTCCAGGGATCTTCTCCCTTACCCTGGGCCAGGTACAATAGCCGGTGATGATACTTCTGGGGCCCCACCCACTGCCTCCTGGTTCCCCACAGTTCCACGTCCCTGTGGGAAGCCCATTCCCGGCACAGGAATCCCTTCTCCCACAGGGATCTGTCTCTGCAGTCTTCCCCAAGGGGGTTTGCAGCGCTGTGGCCAGCAAGTTCCCTCCGCTTCTCCCTGGAGGTATCCTTCTGCAGCTCACTGGCCAGGCCTGGGGTCACCGCCCCACTGAGCCCTGTCCCTGGTGGCTCCCTCCCTGCCGTGGAATCACTTCCCAGCAGCACCTCTGGACCAGGCAAGCCTGGTTGGCAGCCGTCCTGCCCTGCCTGTGTGTTCCCCCACTCAGCTGGGGTCTCCGCTCCCCCGTGCTCAGTGCTGCCCTGGCTGTCCCTGTGGGGCCAGGCAGCGAGCTCCCTGCTTTGCTCTCCGCATCAGAGCCAACATGGGTGTGCAAGGGGGTGGGGAGCATCTCTCTGTCCCACCCCGCCCTAGGGGTCTGGTTACAGGCAGGCAGGGAACCGGGGCCTGGCAGCTCCTCCCCCCTGCCAGCCAGGTCATTTGCATTTTCACTGACCATTTCCCTCTTAGCCAATTGGTTCCCTGGGTTCAAATTCAAATCCTCGGCTGTTACAGGGCCAGGGCCTGGATCCTGTCCCAAAGATACACAGTCACCCCCCAACAGCACCTCACCGCTGATATCCTGGAGAACCCCAACCACCAGCCAGCCCGACCCCTCCTGGGTCTGCACAGGGATCTGGGCCATAGGCAGGGCGAATGGGTCCATCCCTGGGACCCTCACCCAGGTCACACAGCCCCTCAGCATCTGGTGGGGGTGCACCACCTGGGGCCTGACCACAATTCTCTCTGTCCCGGGGTCTCGCCACCCCAAGAATGTCTCTCCATTGACCCTCACCATCCGCTCCCACTGGGGGTCCATAGGGCTTGAGTCCAGGGCCAGGAGTGGAAATCCGTCCACCATCCCACCCATCTGGCTGGCGGAGTTTATGGCCTTGGGACCCAGCAAGCGGGTTAGATCCCGGGGCTTTTCCGCAGGGTCTCCCTGGTTCCAATCACCAACCTGCTCCAAGGCAGTGAGGTGGGCCTCCACATCCCCACCCTCCTTAACCAGGGGCAGCAATTTAGGATCGAGGTTCCCTGCGGAACTGGCACCCCGGGGTCTATTCCCACTCGCCCCTAGCCAGTCCCCTATGCCTCTCCATTCCACCACCGCCAGTTCACGCTGCTGCTGCTGCTGCTGCTGCTTCTCCTGTAGGTCTTTCTCGGGCTCTCGCTGTCTCTCACTGTCCTCTGCTCTCTCGGACTCAGCTCCAGTCCCATCCGTCTCCGATCCCCTGCTGGGGAACCTGATCGTGAAGACCCCCATCTGGTTGGGGACCAGACTCTTGGGGATGCCAGGCTACCGCTCCAGCTGCTCCCAGATCCTGCTGTAGCCCCATTGGGGTCAGGAATCTGCTCCTTAGAGTGGTCATCCTCCTCCAGCTGCACAATTAGCTGGGCTCTAGTGAGCTTCCCAATGGGTATCCCTCTCTTTTTGCACAGGGTTACAATGCTCTTCTTAAGGAGAAGGCGATACGCCATCACTTCACTGCTCCCAAGTTGCTGTGGATCTGCAGGCCTGTGTGCTCTTAGCTCCCCACGGTTTCCAGGAAGAACCCCAAGTGTGCCAGCCCTTCTCCAGGTCCCCGCCTCTTTGCCAGGGTCGAGCTGCAGCTCCTCCGCCCCTGGGTCCACTCACGGCACCCCCAAGGGAACCTTGTCACTCTAAAAATCCTTCTCTCTCCCAGGGCCAAGCCGCAGGCTCCTCCGCCCCTGGGACTGCTCACTGCAGCCCCCAGGGGGACCCCATCCTTGCACAGTCCTTCTCGCTGGTCACACACTCCCAGGGGTTAAGCGTAGCTCCTCCGCTCCCCGAAACCGTTCCTCTGTGAGCCTTCAGCACGCCTGGTCCTCGTTAGCACCCCTTCGTTCTACTGCTCCCCAGTCACTTACTGCAGGAAGCGCCTTCCACGGGGTGCAGAACATCCCACCGCTGCCACCAGTTGTCACGGAGTATGGGGGAGTCAGCGCCTGCACCCCTCTTCCCCAGATTCACAGGGAGTCTCAGCCAGCCAGTAGAACAGAAGGTTTATTAGAGATGCCAGGAACACAGTCCAACCAGAGCTTGTCAGTACATCCAGGACCCCTCGGTCGGGTCCTTCCGGGGGGCAGGGAGCTTAGACCCCAGCTTGGGGCTCCCTGCATTTCACCCCACAGCTCTAAACACCTTTAGCTCTCACCTTTGCAGGGGAGGGGCCGGGCCATCTGTTGCCAGGAGACAGGGCCATTCTCTGTGTCCAGGCCTCTGCCCACCCCTGCCTTCTAGGGCTTTGTAACAATCATGTACCATTGTCCCACCACCTAGATACTCAAGCACTGCATAGGGGAAACCGAGGCACCCACACAGTACTCAGGGAAACCTTAACAACAGTCCTAGTTTGTCACAAGCTGGAACTAACAAGGACTGTATCAGGGGAAAGGACTGGGGCCAGACTAGAAAAGAGTCTAATCTGTGAAAGAAGTTTATTGGACCATCTCTGAGGGTGAGATATTACCTGTATTCAGTTTCTTAATGTATTAGGCTTAGACTTGTGTGTTTTGTTTTATTTTACTTGGTAACTTACTTTGTTCTGTCTGTAATTGAAACCACTTACATTCTACTTTTTATACTTAATACAATCACTTTTGTTAATTAACAAACCCAGAGCAAGTGATTAATACCTGGGGGAGCAAACAGCTGTTCATATCTCTCTATCAGTGTTATAGAGGGTGAACAATTTCTGAAGTTACCCTATATAAGCTTTACACAAATTAAAACGGAATTATTTGGGGTTTGGATCCCATTGGGAGCTGGGTGTCTGGATGCTGGAGATAGGTGACCTGCTGAGTGGTTTTCAGTTAAAGCCTGCAGCTTTGGGGGTGTGGATCAGATCTGGGTGTGTTCCAGCAGACTGGTGTGTCTGGCTCAACAAGACGGGGTTCTGAAGTCCCAAGATGGCAGGGAAAACTGGCTCAGAGGTAAATCCAGCACATCAGGTGACAGTTCCAAGGGGGTCTCTGTGACCCTACCTGTCACACCTGCGGCAGATGGCTCCGTTCAGCGGACGCAGTTGAGCCGGGCCCTGTGGATGAACCTGTAATCGGCAAATTGGGTGAAGCTGCCCCTGGGGAGAAAGTGATAGAAGACTTGCAGAACCATGTCACGGAGTGACCATCACCGCCCCGCAGTGACTCCCAGGCCAGAATCCACAGCAAGGTCCCTGCACCCAGAATCCGGATCAGAGATAAAAAACACTCTCTGCCCAGTTAGTTTGGTGCCTCTCGCTGGTCTCCCTGGTTGCCCAGCCATGGCTGATGTGCGTAATCCCGTCCACTTCCCTGTGACGCGCTCTGTCCCCGGGAGCTCTCACAGCGACACAGGGAGCAGACAGGCGTGCAAGGGGCACAACAGCCCAGGCTGGTGTCTGCTCGCACACGCCTAGCTCAGGCACACACCAGACACATCCCATGTCTCTGAGCACCAGGCTCTCCTGTGTCTAACCAGGGCACGTCTGCCCTGTCCTGAGCTGGATCCCAGCTGTCAGGAAAGCAAGAGGGGGGAGATTACCCCGGGGGGGATTCTGCACCACTGCACATGCGCATAATTAATAAGCCACACATATTTTTAAATTATTGTGCAGAAAAAGCTTCTGCCAGAAAGTTGATACAGTTCTGGGTTTTGCCCACCAGAAGGCGCTGTGGTACTAGAACAGAGCATTATCTCCTGGCCAGCTAGGGAAGAGAAAGAGCCTTCCTTCTTCACAGTGCGGGTCAGGCCAGGTCAGGAGACAGCGGCTATGGGGAGACAGACAACTTAGGGTGCTATGGGGTAAGACAGGGGCTCATAAAGGCTAGTGGGGGAGGACAGACTGGGGAAGGGGGCTGAATGGGAGTGGAGGCACAGGGCCACAGGTGAGGGGAGATGCAGGGCCACATGGGGATGGGGGGAGTGGGTGTCTGAGTGGGGGTGGAGGGACACATGGGGACAGGGGTAGGTGTGCCTGACTGAATGGGAGAGACTAGGGGTCTGCCAGGGTCTGCATGGGGGAATACCTCCCCCACCAAAATACCTGTTCCCTTCTTTTCCTACCCTCACCCAACATCCCTCCAGGTTCACTCCCAGGCTCCTTCCCAGCAATTTACTTCCCTCTCCCTCCGCACCTCCATTACCCCGACTCCCCCCAGCCTGTGCCCTGCTTCTGAGGGGGGTGGGAAATACGGTTCTGTATTGTAGTTTAAACAAATTATTACTCAGAGTTCTGTTTTAATATGCCTGGTAAGGAATCTATTTGTCAAAAAACCTTTCCTGAATCTTTTTTGTTGTCAGTATTGTTACGGACACGTTCTGACAGGTATTTTGCAATAAATGACCAAAAACAATTGAAACTGGAGTGATTCTAATGTGTTATTTTGACAAATAAAATATGCAGAATTTTGCAGAATTTGAAAATATTGTGCGCAGAATTTTTAATTTTTTTGTGGCAGAGCCCAGGGTCCTGGGCTGTGCCCCTGTCTGTGACCCCCACCCCCTGCTCCTCCTCCAGCAAGTGCCAGCTCCGCCTCCTCCTCTGCCCCCTGGGGCCCCGCCCCCTGGCCAGGTCAGAGGCGGAGCTGGGCAATGCAGGGGGCTGCTGTTCTGGCTGGTGCCATGGTGCAGGCGGCTGCAGTGCTCCCCCATCTCCTCCTGCTGCTGGGGCCTGGGGCCCCGGGGCTGCAGCTGCTCCTCAGCTCCCCGTCGCCCTTCGACTGCTCGCAGCCCGTAAGAGCTGCCCGGGTGAGGAACTCGGTTCTGGGGCCGGCAGAGCCCTCGGGAGCAGCCCCTGTAGGGGGCGGGGCCCAGGAGTCCGGGTTAAAGCAGGTCAGTCCGGGCTGCTGTCGGGAGCCCTGGACGTTCCATCGGCCCTGTGCAGCGTGCCCCGGCGGGTGGGCTGCTCATACAGGCGCTGCCCATAGGCACCGACTCCAGGGTGCTCCACGGCTGGAGCACCCACGGGGAAAACATTAGTGGGTGCTTAACACCCACCAGCAGCCAGCTCCCTCCCATGCCCCAGCGCCTCTCCCCCGCCAGCAGATTAGGGGTTTGTGGGGCCCTGGGCAAGACCAAGTGGGGGCCCCTCCCCAACTCTTCCGCCTGCAGCCCCCTGCACTCCTGGTGCTCCTGTCAGGGAGCGGGGTCAGGGTGCAGGGGCTTCCCCCGCTCCCCGGTGGGAGCACCAGGTGGGTGGAGCGAGTTGGGGTGTGTGGGTGCCCATTTTTCCAGGGTCCCCCATTGGCCAGGGCCCCTGGACACGGTCCCCCTTGGCCCAGTGGCTAATCCACCACGGCTGATTAGCATCCCTTCCAAAATTGTGTGGTGTGTATGGTTCTTTCCCTCCTCTGGCCCCCCACAGGAGAGAGACTTTCCATCCCTCTCCCCTTGAGAAAACACCCCTGGTGTAACTTGGGGAACAGTCTCTGAATGGTCTCCCCAGAGTAGGGCTGCTTCATAGGCGCAGAAGAGGAGGAAGGTCGTGGCCCTTTAGGAACCACCAGATCAGCTGATCTGACTTCCTGCACATCCCAGGCCACTACGCCCCCACCCCTCCAGTTACGCCCACAAAGGGCCCAATCACCTGGATTAGACCATCTGGGGACTAACTCTTGTCCTGCACAGGCAGAGAATCAGAGGGACTGAGGTGCACCGAGGCCCTGCAATGGCAGGGAATTGATTCGGTGACACCCCCGCAGATGAGTCTAGAAAGTGACCCAGGCCCCATGCTGCAGAGATCGGTGGGAAAAACCCAAGGTCCCTACAGTAAAATTCCTTCCTGACCCCAAAAATGGTCAGTTTGCCCCCGAGCACGTGAGCAAGACGCACCAGCCGAGCAGCTGTGAAGGACAATTCCATCCCGGTGGGGGTCCCATCTCCAGCCATGGCCAATCGCTGACACGGAAAACATAATGCCCAGAATGCATCGCGGGGAGGGCTCTGTCTTTCCTGATGCCTACAGGAGACCAGCTGAATCCCTGAAGCATGAGATTTGGGGGCCGCTGGGGCCCAGTCTCGGAGGCCACAGACCTGCCCCTGCAGAACTGTGTGGGTTCCTGGGGCCCGGCCCACCAAAGGGGTCACTCCCAAGGGACTGGTCACAGGCTGGGCAGAGACCAGACCCTGTGGATCCACGACCCCTCCTCACCCCCCCCACTGTCCAGCCTGCCATGTGGCCCCCTCCCCCCTCCCTAGCACTGTGCCCCCCAACTGCTTCCCCCCTCTGTCCAGCCAGAGGGCAACAAGCCCCAAGCAACCAGCCTGTGGGCAGTGTCTCCCGATCCCGATGTGACAAACTAGGACTGTTGTTAAGGTTTCCCTGAGTACTGTGTGGGTGCCTCGGTTTCCCCTATGGAGTGCTTGACTGTCTGGGGGGGTGGAACAAGGGTGCAGGATTGTTACAGAGCCCTAGGGCAGGGGCCTG
Organism: Chelydra serpentina; assembly: GCA_037349315.1. Classification (NCBI taxonomy): domain Eukaryota; kingdom Metazoa; phylum Chordata; order Testudines; family Chelydridae; genus Chelydra; species Chelydra serpentina. The sequence continues at coordinate 24,222 of JBAIAC010000650.1, forward strand.
GACACAGAGAATGGCCCTGTCTCCTGGCAACAGATGGCCCGGCCCCTCCCCTGCAAAGGTGAGAGATGAAGGTGTTGGAACAAAGGGATCAGGTGACCTCCTGGGCCGGGAAGAGACAAAGGGGGAGGAGGGGCTGGATAGTTTCAGTTTGGAGCTGGCCGGAGAAGAGGGGAGAGAGGCAGACAGGGTCTGGCCTCCCTGCCCCATGTGGAGCTGTGGGGCGAAATGCAGGGAGCCCCAGGCTGGGGTCTAAGCTCCCTGCCCCCCGGAAGGACCCGACTGCGGGGTCCTGGATGTACTGACAAGCTCTGGTTGGGCTGTGTTCCTGGCATCTCTAATAAACCTTCTGTTCTACTGGCTGGCTGAGACTCCCAGTGAATCCAGGGAAGAGGGGTGCAGGCGCTGACTCCCCCATACTCCGTGACAGCCCCCTCCCCCTTCCCTAGCACTGTGCCCCCCAACTGCTTTCCCCCCTCTGTCCAGCCAGAGGGCAACAAGCCCCAAGCAACCAGCCAGGGGGCAGTGTCTCTCACTCCCCCCCAGCAGTGACACTGTGTCTCCCGCTGCCAACTAAGGGGTGCCTGCTCCCCCCACTAATTGGGGGTCAACAAGGAAGCACTGTGCTCCTCGTGCCCATCCAGGGGGCACCTACCCCCTTCCCCTGTCCCCCCACATGTCCCTCACAACAAATCCTGGAGCGCACCAGAGTTACTATGCCAACCACCCCCACCACCCCATCTGCCATGCATGGGGGGCACATGCCCCCTCCCCCACGCCCCAGCTCTTCTCCCACTGGTCTCTTCACTCCCCCACGCTGCGCACCCCCCGAGGGCTGCCCCGAAGGGGCGTGGCTCTTGCTGCCTTAGGGACTCGTGCAGCTTCGGGAACAGGACAGGGTCCCACCCCACTGCTGGACGGGACCCCAGCACTGTTTGGGGGCGTGGCACTAGCTCTGTGGGCGGGGCCCCAGTGCTGGGGGCGAAAGGTGTGTTAGGTAGGGCGTCTCATTCCAGCCCTGGGGGCGGGGCTCTGGCTCTATGGGCGGAGTCTCAGCCATGGGGGCGGGGCTCCGCCGCTATGGGCAGAGTCTCATCATTGGGGGCGGGGCACGGGGCGGGACTCCAGCAGTGGGGGGCGGAGCTCCGGCTCTGTGGGCGGGGGTCTCAGAATTGGGGGCGGGGCTCCAGCAATGGGGGCGGAGCTCTGGCGGTAAGGCTTGTGGCCGGCGGCCGGGAGTTGCTTCGACTTAGGTGTGGGGCTGGTGCCGCGCCTCTGGTGCGGCTCCTGCCTGGAGGGGACCGGGGACGTGAGTCCAGATGTAGGGGCGGAGCTTTGGCTGGGGAGGCGGGGCCCAGCCCCGGGGGCGGGGCCCAGCGGGAAGGGGCGGGGCTCTGCGGGCACCGCTGCCCGCACACACCTGGCCCGCAGCCGCGCCGCTCGCAGCCCCCCGGAGCTGGCGGGACTCGACCCGCGCTCCCAGGGCGCAGCCTCCGGAGCCGAGATGGACCCGGCGTCTGGGGCCGGGGACCCGGAGACCGCTCGCCTGGTGAGCGCCCGGGGCAGCCGCAGCACCGGCACCCGGCGCCTCAAGAGGTAAAAGGAGCCGCCGGCCCTTCTGAGATCCGCCCCACAGCCTGCCCCCCGGGACCCCCCTATCCGCCTCCATCCATTCCCCCTGCATCCCCCTATCCCCCTCCTTCCAACCCCCCTATTCCCCTCCATCCCTCCCCCGTCCCCCCCTCCTTCCAACCCCCGTCCCCTATCCCCCTCCATCCATCCCCCCTATTCCCCTCCATCCCTCCCCCGTCCCCCCCTCCTTCCAACCCCCCCAATCCCCCTCCTTCCAACCCCCCATCCCCCTCCTTCCAACCCCCCCTCCTCTATCCCCCTCCCCTATCCCCCTCCATCCCTCCCCCGTCCCCCCTCCTTCCAACCCCCCATCCCCCTCCTCTATCCCCCTCCATCCATCCCCCCTGCATCCCCCTATCCCCCTCCTTCCAACCCCCCTATTCCCCTCCATCCCTCCCCCGTCCCCCCATCCTTCCAACCAACCCCCCCTCCCCTATCCCTCTCCCTCCATCCCTCCCCTCCTTCCATCCCCCTTCATCCCCCTCCTTCCAACCCTCCTATTCCCCTCCATCCCTCCCCCGTCCCCCCATCCTTCCACCCCCCCTCCCCCTCCCCTATCCCTCTCCCTCCATCCCTCCCCTCCTTCCATCCCCCTTCATCCCCCTATCCCCCTCCTTCCAACCCCCCCATCCCCCTCCACTATCCCCCTCCATCCATCCCCCCTGCATCCCCCTATCCCCCTCCTTCCAACCCCCCTATTCCCCTCCATCCCTCCCCGTCCCCCCCTCCTTCCAACCCCCGTCCCCCCATCCCCCTCCTTCCAACCCCCCATCCCCTATCCCCCTCCATCCATCCCCCCTATTCCCCTCCATCCCTCCCCCGTCCCCCCCTCCTTCCAACCCCCCCAATCCCCCTCCTTCCAACCCCCCATCCCCTATTCCCCTCCATCCCTCCCCCGTCCCCCCATCCTTCCAACCCCCGTCCCCCCATCCCCCTCCTTCCAACCCCCCTATTCCCCTCCATCCCTCTCCCGTCCCCCCATCCTTCCAACCCCCCCTCCCCTATCCCTCTCCCTCCATCCCTCCCCTCCTTCCATCCCCCTTCATCCCCCTATCCCCCTCCTTCCAACCCCCCATCCCCCTCCCCTATCCCTCCCCTCCTTCCATCCCCCTCCATCCCCCTATCCCCCTCCATCCATCCCCCTCCCCTATCCCCTTCCATTCCCCTCCATCCCTCCCTCCATCCCCCCTTAAATCCCCTACACCCCCCTCCCTCCAGCCCCGTCCTATTCCCCCGCCCGCCGCCCCATCGCCCCCGACAGCGCAGGGAGCCGGCCGCGGGGCCGGGGCTGCAGGGACCCCGCGATCGGGGCCGCCTGTCCGGGCGCGGCTCTGCCACGAGACCGGGGGGAGGCGGCGTCGCTGCCCCTGGACGTGACCCTTCTCCGGGGCAGGGAACGGGGAGCGCTCCGGGCCCGGGAAAGAAACCTGTGACCCCCCCTCTGCTCCCCCCGCGCCCCGGGACTTCCCCCCCCGCTGCCCCAGCTGCGCCCCGATGCCCCCCATCCCCCTCCTTCCAGACAGGAGCTCGGCTCCGCTCCAGCGCCCAGGACACGTTCCCTGCAGAGACCCGGAGCGCAGCGCACCCCACGGGGGGGACGACCACCCAGCCTCCTACAGGGGCTGAAATGCCCAGGAGCCCCCCACCTGTGTGTATTGGGGGGGTCGGGCTCTCTGCCACCCCCCCGTGCATCTGGGGGTTCAGTCCCTCTGCCCCCCTGTGTGTATTGTGGGGGGGGTCGGGCTCTCTGCCACCCCCCGTGCATCTGGGGGGGTTCAGTCCCTCTGCCCCTCTGTGTGTGTTGTGGGGGGGGGTGTCGGGCTCTCTGCCACCCCACCCCCCATGTGTATTGTGGGGCGGGGTCAGGCTCTCAGCCACACACCCACCCGTGCATCTGGGGGGGTTCAGTTCCTGTGCCCCCTGGTGTGTGTTGTGGGGGGAGGGTCAGTCTCTTTGCTGCTCTTCCCCCCCCCCCCACCGAGTGAGTGTCTGTGGGGTCCGGTCCCTCCCTCCCCTTTTCCCCATGGTAAATGGCTGTCGGCAGTTGGCGGGGGGGGGGGTCCCAGGCTGTGAGGCTGGGGGGGGGGGCGGGGGTTTAGGGCTCTCTGAAGGCCCCAGTGTAGGGTCAGAGCCCTGCTCTCCGGAGTGGGGTGGGGGACGGCTCCGTAGGATCTCTGCAGGCGGCAGGAGCTGGGGACTGTCTGGGGGACTCCCTCCCCCCCCCACCCCCGGGCGCGACGCTGCTCTGAGCCGCGCTGCTGCGGTCGGCTTTGCTGGGCCCCTGCACCAAACACAGGTGACTCCTGGCGCTGGGCTGAGAGCTGGATCCTGTGGGGGGGGAGCTGGGGAGCAGCGGGCACATGCTGGGGGCCGGGGAGCCACATCTGTATCTGCAAAGAGACCAGGCTGCAGTGTCGGGGGGGGGGGGGGCATTAACCAGGGAACGGGTGAGGTAAGAGCAGGCCATGGGGTGCGTCCTGGATGGGGGGGCGGGGGGAGAGGAAGGGGGTCTGCTGGGGCAGTGTGGGGGGCGCAGGGGATTTCCCCCACTGGATCCCACCCCAGGAGCAGAGTGGGGTGGGCGCCCCGGGCGGTCGGCAGTACCCGTCTGGGCACCTGATCTGCAGCCTCAGGGCATGGGGCCTCTGGCACAGACCCCAAATCCCGCACATGGTGAGAGCCCCTGAAATCCCGGGCTGTGGGGCGACCCCACGGGCGAGCCAATGGTCACCTGGCCCCCGCAGGGCCCTGTGCTGGCCCCACACAGACAGGCCGCTCCGCCGGGGCCCCTCCCAGCCCAGCCCGACTCCTCATCACTCTTCCTGTCCCGTCCCCGCCAGGCCTGGGCCCACAGATAAGCCCTGGGGCGGGGGGCCGCGCTGCATTCCCTGCATAGGGAGATCAGGTCGATCCCCCGGGGGAGGGGGCTACAGCATGGCCAGGGCCTGGCGACGCCTGGTCCCTGCTGCCGTTAGACCGGCCCCTGCCGCAGGCCCCCTCTGACGCCAGGCCGAGCCCCCGGGGGCTGCCCCAGGCTGTGGGGGGTGCAGGGAGCTCCGGGCTAGGCCTGAGCAGGGCTCAGCACCAGCCCCCCCGGGGGAGGGGGGCAGGACAGCAGGGCAGCTGAATGTCCCCTACCCCTAGCGAAGACAGGCTCTGTCATCGCTGGCACCGTGTGAGCCCCGTCACGGGCCCGGGCTAAGGCCCAGCCTGGGAACAGGCTCTGGGAGGGGCCCTTCAGTGGGCCAGACTCCCCGGGGGTCCCACTTCCCCCAGGGTGAGCCCCGTGACCTCGCTGCCTCCTTAGCCTGGGCCCCTGGGGCTGCAGCCCCCCTGCCCCACCCCAGGAGCTCCGGGCAGCGAGTCTGGGACAGACCCGGGGGGAGACGTGTCCTCTCAGGGATCAGGGCCCCTCGCCCAGCGTCTGCGGGACTCACCCGGCGGGTTTGTTAGTCACACAGCCCAGGCAGCCCCTCGGGGCCCCGAGAACTGACGGTTCCAGCCCAGCCGCAGTGACCCCCTGGGTTCACGCTCTGGCTGGCTGGCCCCCTTCCTCAGTCAGCTCCTGGGTGAGATCCCCAGCTTCCTGCAGTGACCCCCTGGGTTCACGCTCTGGCTGTCTCACTGTCTGACCTCCTTGGTCAGACTCCCGTGGTGCCCCCGACTGCTCCCCACAGACCACCCTTACCCCCCCCCCAGGCCTTTGTTCCGAGCTGCGGGATGGGGCTTGGCCCCCTGCAGAGAGGGGTGGGACCATCCATGGTGGTTGGTTGCCAGGTGTCCACGTCCCGGCCATGGATCTGCCCCTCTCTTCTCAAGAGCTGCCTGGAGATGGGACCTAAGGGCCCAGGCCACCAGGCGCCATCCGCAGCTGTGTCTCTGCCTGCCCCAGAGCCCCCAGACCGTCCCGCCCGCTGGGGAACTGAGGCCCACACAGGGGAAACTGAGGCCCGCGCAGGGGAAACTGAGGCCCGCGCAGGGGAAACTGAGGCCCGCGCAGGGGAAACTGAGGCACGCGCAGGGGAAACTGAGGCACGCGCAGGGGAAACTGAGGCACGCGCAGGGGAAACTGAGGCACGCGCAGGGGAAACTGAGGCACGCGCAGGGGAAACTGAGGCACGCGCAGGGGAAACTGAGGCACGCGCAGGGGAAACATATTTCAGAAAATTCCCACTTGGTCACAAGCCCCTACTGAGAGCCGGGGCGGCCGCACCCAGAGCTGAACTTTCAGACCAGCGCTGCCTCCGTTACGCCTGGCACCTTTCGGGAGAGCTGGAGACTAAAGACCCAGGAGAAGTGGAGGGACCTGCCCCCCCCCCCCCCACCTGTCCTTGATCCGTTTGCCCTGGGGCATAGCCCAGGCTTTGGGAGGTGCTGGTTTAAAGAGCGGGGGGGGGGGGGAAGCCTGGGGGCAGGCAATCGGTGGAGAACCATGTGGGGGGAGCCCGCAGACTCTGGGTGGGGCTGGGGATGAGGGGGTTGGGTGAAGGAAGGGGCTCTGGGCTGGGGCAGGGAGTTGGGGCATGGGCGGGTGACAGCTCTGGCTGGGGGTGTGGGGGGTGTGCAGGCTCCGGGAGGGAGTTTGGGTGCAGGAGGGGGAGGGGCTCAGGGCTGGGGTGCGGGGTGCGGGAGGGGCTCAGGGCTGGGGTGCGGGGTGCGGGAGGGGCTCAGGGCTGGGGTGCGGGGTGCGGGAGGGGCTCAGGGCTGGGGTGCGGGAGGGGGAGGGGCTCAGGGCTGGGGTGCGGGAGGGGGAGGGGCTAGGGTGCGGGAGGGGGAGGGGCTCAGGGCTGGGGTGCGGGAGGGGCTCAGGGCTGGGGTGCGGGAGGGGGAGGGGCTCAGGGCTGGGGCAGGGGGTGTGAGGGAGCAGGGAGCGAGGTGGATCTGACCTGGGAGGCTTGCGGGGGAGGTTCACTGGGACCTGCTGCATTGGGAATGGGAGACTTTACCTGAGGACATACTTTACTGGGGACATTTCCACTGCTTGCATCTGGCGAAGTGGGGATTCACCCACGAAAGCTTCTGCTGCAATACGTCTGTTAGTCTATAAGGTGCCACAGGACCCTTTGTCGCTTCTACAGATCCAGACTAACACGGCTACCCCGCTGATACTTTACCTGGGGCTGTAACATGAGCCAGGACGGGGGTGGGAGGTGACACCTTTGGCTGGGAGAATGGACACAGGCTAGAGGAGGGGCCCCGGGGGAGGGGAAGAGCCGGCTGGAGGGTTTGTCTGGTTGGTTTCAGTTTGGAGCTGTGGGGTGAAATGCAGGGAGCCCCAGGCTGGGGTCTAAGCTCCCTGCCCCCCGGAAGGGCCCGACTGAGGGGTCCTGGATGTACTGACAAGCTCTGGTTGGACTGTGTTCCTGGCATCTCTAATAAACCTTCTGTTCTACTGGCTGGCTGAGACTCCCAGTGACTCCCAGGAAGAGGGGTGCAGGGCCGGACTCCCCCACACTCCGTGACAGGGGTTTGGGGAGGTGAGGGCTCTGGCTGGGGGTCAGGAGTTTGGGATGGGGAGGAGTTTGGGGTGCAGGAGGGGCAGGGGGTTGGTGTGGGGGTGCAGGCTCAGGGAGGGAGTTGGGGTGCAGGAGGGGCAGGGGGTTGGTGTGGGGGTGCAGGCTCAGGGAGGGAGTTGGGTGCAGGAGGGGCAGGGGGTTGGTGTGGGGGTGCAGGCTCAGGGAGGGAGTTGGGGTGCAGGAGGGGCAGGGGGTTGGTGTGGGGGTGCAGGCTCAGGGAGGGAGTTGGGGTGCAGGAGGGGCAGGGGGGTGGTGTGGGGGTGCAGGCTCAGGGAGGGAGTTGGGGTGCAGGAGGGGGCTCTGGGCTGAGGGTTGGGGTGCAGGGGCCCCACAGCGCTTTCCGTGGCTCCCAGGAAGCAGCCGCCAGGTCTCGGCAGCCCCTGGATGGACGGCGGCCAGGGAGTTGCCGCCTCAGGGAGCGTTGCCCAGCCATGCCCAGCCCCACGGTTCTACCCACTGGCCACAGCTGCCTTGAGCAGCCAGGGTGGGGCCCAGCCAGTGGGGCTCCAGCCATAGCAGCTGTGTGGGCTCCCCGCTGGCTCCCCAGCCCTGGGAGAGAGCCCCCCTCCCCCGAGCCCCCAGCAGCCAGTGACGGGCGGGGGGGGGGGGCAGTGCGGGGCGATGGGTGGGGGAGGGGAGCGCGGGAAGTGACATTGTTCTGCTGCCAGGATCCCCGGCTGCTTTACAGCTGCAGCCATTTGGGGGGTGCTGAGGCGTGAAATAACCAACCGCTCTCAGGGGAGCAGGAGCGAGATCGGCTGCCTCAAGACCCCTCTCCTGTCTGCGGTGCCCCTCACTCCTGACCCGCAGCCCCCCACCCCGCCCCGGGCCCCCCCCATCCTCAGCTCTGCCGGTGCCCCTCACTCCCAACCCGCAGCCCCCCGGCCTGGGCCCCCCCCATCCCCAGCTCTGCGGTGCCCCTCACTCCCGACCCACAGCCCCCCGCCCCAGGCCCCCCCCATCCTCAGCTCTGCCGGTGCCCCTCACTCCCGACCCGCAGCCCTCCGGCCCGGGCCCCCTCCCATCCCCAGCTCTGCCGGTGCCCCTCACTCCCAACCCGCAGCCCCCCACCCCGCCCCGGGCCCCCCCCCATTCCTCAGCTCTGCGGTGCCCCTCACTCCCGACCCGCAGCCCCCCACTCTGGGCCCCTGTGACAGTGCAGGACTCACCCCTGCAGCGCCTCCTGCTGGTTTCTCCAGGAATTAGCTTTTCTACCAGCCCAGAGCACCCTCTGAAGGCTGATGTCCCGCTTGCCACTGGCCCGTGTCCCTCCCACACCCCCATGCCCTTCTGTCTGGGGTGCTGCCCCCCAGCAGTACCCCCTTAATCTGGGTCTCCCCTCCCAGGGGGACCCCCACCCACTATCCGTTGCCTCAGCCTCTAGGCTACTGCCAGTCACCACCGAGCCCCGTTCCCTGGGGCAGGCTGCAGTCTGTATTAGCCACTCATCACAGGCGAGGGGGGTTGGACCTGCTGCCTCTGCCCCCAGTACCTCTCTGGGCCCTATGCCAGGGCCTGCAGCCTGGGGCTTGCCAGCCTGGAGCCTCCCTGCTCCCCTGACCGTTCCCCAGCCCTGTTCCAAGCTAGGTCCTTAATTCAACCCCCCACAGCCAGGCCCTTCTCCCTCTGAGGGCAGAGAGACTCTGGCTGCTCCAGGCCCACTGCCCTCTTTATAAGGACCAGCTGGGCCCTGATTAAACTGGCCACAGCTGTGGCTGCTTCCAATCAGCCAGCTTCCACCCTCAGCCCTCTCCCAGGGCAGGAGTGGGGTAGCCACCCCGCTACAGCCCCCCATCGCCAGCTCTCCCGGTGCCCCTCACTCCCGACCCGCAGCCCCCCACCCTGCCCTGGGCCCCTCATCGCCAGCTCTCCCGGTGCCCCTCACTCCTGACCCGCAGCCCCCCACCCTGCCCTGGGCCCCTTATCGCCAGCTCTGCCGGTGCCCCTCACTCCCGACCCGCAGCCCCCCACCCTGCCCTGGGCCCCTCATCGCCAGCTCTCCCGGTGCCCCTCACTCCCGACCCGCAGCCCCCCACCCTGCCCTGGGCCCCTCATCGCCAGCTCTCCCGGTGCCCCTCACTCCCGACCCGCAGCCCCCCACCCTGCCCTGGGCCCCCCATCACCAGCTCTGCCGGTGCCCCTCACTCCTGACCTGCAGCCCCTGCCCCCCCAGCTCTGCCCCCCATCAGCTCTGCTGGTGCCCTTCAATCCCAACGTGCCCCCATATCCCAGCCCTAGGCTGCCTCCCCACCAGCTCTGCCCCTCAGTCCTGACCAGCAGTTGCCCCAAACTGTCCCAGCTCTGGGCACCCCTGCAGAATCCAGGCTTGGGGTGATGTCCCAGGGCCAGCAGGTTCCACACTTGCCAAGTCTCCGTTCCCCGCGGCTCTCCCAGGAGCCAGCAGGGCAGGGGGGCGAGGAGCCGGCCGGCTTGTCCCGGCCAGGTGTCCCGTGGGCTGTTGGCTCTGGGGTGGCCTTCGCACTGACCCCTTCGTGTCTCAGTCTCTTCGCAGGCTCCCAGAAGCCCTTCCCCGGCCTGTCGCCGGAGACCAGCCCCGCGGCTCCGTCCCTGGAGCTGGAGCGACGCCTGGCCAGGCACTGCCACCGCGGGCCCCCCTGCCCCAGCCAGAGCCATGCGGAGCTGCCCGCCGGCCGGAAGCTGGCCATCGCCTGCGCCATCTGCTTCGTCTTCATGCTCGGCGAGGTCGTGGGTAAGGGGCAGCGGGGCCCCAGCCCGGCTTGTTCCTGGCCCTGCACCTTGCTGCGGTCCTGGCGCAGCCCGGATCTCGGGGGGCCCGGAGTGAGGTGCCCGGGGGCCCAGTGCTCACTGCATGGCCTGGAGCAGCCCCGCGGGAAGGGGCAGCTCCCCTCCCCCGCTGCCCGAGCCCCCCATTCAAGGGAGTTGCCGGGCTGGATCCCGCCCGCCATGGCAGGCCCCCGGCAGCCCGAGGGGTCACCGTGTCAGTGCCCAGCGCGCCGGGGAAGGAGCCAGCCCCCGGCCGGACAGAGCGGGGGGCAGAGGGGGGGCTGTGGGGGGGCCCTGCCGGGAGCTGGCGCTGAGCCGGCCAATCTCGACTGCAGGCGGGTACCTGGCGCACAGCCTGGCCATCATGACCGATGCTGCCCATCTGCTGGCGGACGTGGGCAGCATGGGGGTCAGCCTGTTCTCCCTGTGGGTCTCCGCCCGGCCGCCCACCAAAACCATGAGCTTCGGCTGGCACCGCTCAGGTAAGGGCCCCGCCCAGCACCTGCGGCCCCCCAGCCCTGCCACGCCCCCCACCCGCCTCCCTGCCGGGCCCAGCCTGTGTGTGGGGCGGGGGCTCCCCCTCCCTTCAGCCCGTGGGGAGCTGGGGGGGTGCAGAGCCCTCACCCCCGGGCCGCAGGTAGACCCTCTGCGTGACATTACCCATGATGCCTTGCCCCACACAGGCTTCCCGGCCCCCCAGGTCTGTGCTATGCCCCGGCTAAGCGCCCGTCCGTGTGTCAGCCCCCCAGGGGGTCCCGCTCTCCCTCCAGGGTCGGCCTCACCGAGCCCCTGGGCTCCAGCCCCCGGCCTCAGCCCGTAGCTCTGCCCAGCCGAGCCAGGCGCCCGGGAGAGACTGGGCCGCTCTGCGGGGACCCCTGCGCCCACCAGTGCCTGCAGCCGCCCCAGGCAGCCTTTCCCCCGGAGCAGGTCTCGGTCCCCTGGGCGCGGCCTGGGGGGCCCTCGGCTTGGCCCAGAGAAGTCGGGGTTCAGTCCCGAGCCAGGCGGCTGCGTGCGGGTTCCTGGCTCTGTCTGTCAGCCCCAGCCGGTGCGAGCTGCCGAGTTCCCGGCTCCGCAGTCAGGGCACCCGACGGGCGAGTTCTAGCCAGGCCTAACCACCCCCTGGGCTGGCCCAAGGCTGTCCTGGGACACGCCGGCGTGCACAGCAGCACCAGGCACAGAGGGAAACTGAGGCACGCACATTGCCAGCGTCCCTGCAGCAACGGGCCCCGCAGGCAGGTCTTTAACCCTTTCCTCCCCGAGGGGCGTGGATGGGTCCCAGCCGGGCTGCCCCCGGCTGCTCCCCCCGGCCGCTCCCCTCGCCCCCACAGCCGCGGGCGGCGCTGACTGGTGCCCCGTGCCTGCAGAGACGCTGGGCGCCCTGGCCTCGGTGCTGTCCATCTGGGTCGTGACCGGAGTCCTGGTGTACCTGGCCTCCGCCCGCATCATCAGCAACGACTACGAGATCGACGCGCGCGTCATGCTGGTCACCTCCGCCTGCGCCGTGGGCGTCAACGTCATGTACGTGGGCCCCCGGCCCCCCATGATCCCGGCCCCCCGGATCCCAGCAACCTGGATCTCAGCCCCCATGATCCCTGCCTGCTGCCCGGCCCCCCGGATCCCAGCAACCTGGATCTCGGCCCCCCGGATCCCAGCAACCTGGATCTCGGCCCCCATGATCCCAGCAACCTGGATCTCAGCCCCCATGATCCCTGCCTGCTGCCCACCCCCGGATCTCGGCCCCCCGGATCCCAGCAACCTGGATCTCGGCCCCCATGATCCCAGCAACCTGGATCTCGGCCCCCATGATCCCTGCCTGCTGCCCACCCCCGGATCCCTGCCCCCCGGATCACAGCCCCCATGATCCCTGCCTGCCGCCCCCCCCCCCCGGATCCCGGCCCCCCGGATCCTGGATCTCGGCCCCCATGATCCCTGCCTGCTGCCCCCCCCCCGGATCCCTGTCCCCCAGATCACAGCCCCCATGATCCCTGCCTGCTGCCCACCCCCGGATCCCGGCCCCCCGGATCCCAGCAACCTGGATCTCGGCCCCCATTATCCCTGCCTGCTGCCCACCCCCGGATCCCTGCCCCCCGGATCACAGCCCCCATGATCCCTGCCTGCCGCCCCCCCCCCCCCCCTGGATCCCGGCCCTCTGGATCCCAGCAACCTGGATCTCGGCCCCCATGATCCCTGCCTGCTGCCCCCCCCCCCCGGATCCCTGCCCCCCGGATCACAGCCCCCATGATCCCTGCCTGCTGCCTCCCCCCCCCAGATCCCTGCCTCCCCCCCGCCTACCTCCCCCCCCAGATCCCAGCCTCCTGGATCCCTGCCCACTGCCTCCCCACCCCCAGATCCCTGCCCCCCAGATCTCTATCCACCATTCCCCGGATCCCTGCCTCCAGATCCCTGTCTGCCACCCCTGGATCCCTGCCCCCGCCCCCCGCAGATCAGTGCCCCCCGATCACTGTCCACTCTGCCTAGGTGACTGCCCCCCTCCCCAGAATGCTGCTCCCCCAGCCTCCCTGGGTCACACTCCTCCCCAGCCCAGGCCTCCCAGATCCTCCCCCCACCCTCCCCATGGGAGTCAACATGGGGTAGGAGTGCAGCCCCTCGTGCCCTGCCAGCCTCACGCCGCAGCCTGTCCCAGGCGCCAGGCTCGGGGCGCTGGACTGGCTCTGAGTGAGGTTCAGGCAGGAGTCCGGGGCAGCGTCTCCCCGCAGGGCACCTGTCACCAGGGCGAGGAGCCTCCTGGGTCTGGGCTCGGAGCGTTCAGTCCCCGGCTCACCCCGGGAGCTCCCCGCAGCGAGACCCCCCCTGGATGGGACCCCTGGGGAGCCTCATGCCCCCAAAGGGCCCTGCCCCCCTGCCGCAGCCAGCAGTGACCCAGCCAGCGTGGGGCACAGCCGGGTTATTAGTCGTCGGGAACTCCGCGGAGAACAGAGCTTGTTAGCACAGGGAGCAGGGACCTTCAGCAACGTCCATCGGGGGGATCCAGAGCCCTGCCCCTGCCCCCCTGAATCCCAGACCAGGAGACCGACTGACTCGCTTCCAGCAGCCCAGCCTCAGTCTCCCCAGCTCCCCCGCCCCCCCTCCCGGCCCTTGTCTCTTTCCTGAGCAAACCTGTCACCTGGTCTCTGTTCTCCAACACACACACCCGGCGGGCTCCTTGCAGGGGCTGGGCTCCAGCCATCAGTTGCCAGGTACAGAGTGTCGGCCGGTCGCGGTGCCCAGGCAGCCAGTGACGGTCACACCTGCCCTCCAGGGGTCTCTGCACCAACCCCCCCGCCGACCCCCCCACCTAGATACTCGAGTAACACATGGGGGAAACTGAGGCACGCACAGTATTCATACTCATCATTAAGAAAATCCCCACCTTGTCACACTCCCCCCCAGCTCACTGCCCAGGGCTCCCCGCTCACACCTGTCACCGATCTGCTGGGGCAGCCTATGCCCAGCCTGTGACCAGTCCCTTGGGCGTGACCCCTTTGCACCCCCCCACTCACTTCCGCAGGGGCAGGCCCACCGCTTCCGAGACTGGGCCTTGGGCCCCAGCGACCCCGGTCTGTCTGTGCAGCAAGTCCAGCCCAGCCAGGTCCCGGCAGGAGGCTTGTCCTGAGCCCCGTCTGAGTGCGATGCTCCCGGGGCGGATCTGCAGCAGCCGCGGCCGCCTGGCCAAACGGGAGCCGTGGATCAGCCGCCTGGCCACAGCGTCTGCCAGTCCCTAGCGATGGGAGGCCAAGGCCAATCCAGGCCAGGGCTCCCCTGACCCAGGCAGCTGGCGCAGTTCTTGGCTCTAGGCTGAGGTGTGTCCATGTGAGCCTGGAACTTACCCTGTGTCACGGAGAGGGGGGGAGTCAGGGCCCTGCGCCCCCCCCTTCCTGCGACTCACCGAGACTCTCAGCCAGCCAGTAACACAGAAGGTTTATTAGACGACAGGAACAGGGTCTAAACCAGAGCTTGTAGGTACAGAGAACAGGACCCCTCAGTCAGGCCCATCTTGGGGGGCAGGGAGGCCAGATTCTTCCCCCCCCCCCCGTCTCCCCGGCCAGCTCCAAACTGAACCCCCACCAGCCGTCTCACCCAACCACACGCCCCGGCTCCTCCTCCTGCCTTTGTCCAGTTTGCCGGGCAGAAGGTGTCACCTGGCCCCAGCCCCCTCCTGGGCTCAGGTTACGTGCTGGCCATCAAATATCACCCCTCAGGGAAGTCACCCCCTTAGTTCCCATCCCCATCTCGTATCAATGCAGACAGTAAACTAGTCAAAGTCCCACACACTGTTCCCAGGTTCATCCCCCTCCTTCGTCACACCCGGCACCGGGCAGCTGGTGCCGGGCAGCGACCGCGCGCTCTGCCCTCAGCCGGGTTCCCCGGGGCACTGCAGGGCCGGCCGTGCTGTGGGTTGGTTTTAGCTCCGACGTTCCAGGGAGCTCGGTTTCAAATCCCCGCCTGACGGCCCAGAGCCCAGGGAGAAAAATCCCTCCCCGGTCACGATGCCAAGGGGATCAGGCCAGGGCCTGGGGCGCTCGTAAACACATGAGCCAATCCCCACATTTCTCACCCCGCCCACCTGCTTGGCCCCCACTCACACTTCCTGCTGCTGCCGCTAGAATAAACAAACACATTTATTAAGTACACTAGAGAGACTGTAAGCGATTATACGTCGAAGCACAACAAGTCGAATTTGGTCAAATGAAATGAAAGCAAAACCCATTCTAAGCCGATCTTACCAACTTCGATGCTTCTCACCACAGGCTGGTTGCCCTTCAGCCAGGCTCTCCCCTTTGATCAGCGCTTCAGTCGCTGGGTGGTGTCTGTCGATGGAGGTGGAAGAGAGAGGAAACGTCTCTCCCTTTTATCCTGTTCTTTCTTCCCTCTGAGCTTTGTGGGGGGTGGGAGGAAGGAGCGGGGGTGACTCACTCGAGAGTCCAGCAGATCCTTTGTCACTGCTCAGGCCAGTGTCCTTTGTTCCAATGCTCCTGGGCTGGGTTTGTCCCATACATGCCTGATGAGGTGTGAACTGCCCCTCTGCTCCTGCGGAGTTTTGCCTGGGCTTGTTTTAAGCCACGAGGACACATTTCAGCCTCATAACTATAGACATGAAATTACAACCAATAACCTCACATCACAGTAACTACCATGCTCAGCGCATCGTCAGCCTTCCGAAGACACCCGCCATGACAAACACTGCACGGGACACCCCGCAATCATAGTGTAAGGATCAACACGGGGGTGCTGGGTGTTCCCCTAAGGCACACAGCGTCACTTCCCCCCCCCGATCGCAGACCCCCCCCCCATGAACCTCACCCGTTCCTGCCTCTGCCCAGCCCCCCATCGACACCCCCCTACCTCTCCCGTTCCCGCCTCTGCCCAGCCCCCCCATCAACACCCCCCACCTCACCCATTCCCGCCTCTGCCCATCCCCCCATCGACACCCCCCCACCTCTCCCGTTCCCACCTCTGCCCACCCCCCCATCCACACCCCACACCTCTCCCGTTCCCGCCTCTGCCCATCCCCCCATCGACACCCCCTACCTCTCCCGTTCCCACCTCTGCCCACCCCCCCGTCGACACCCCCTACCTCTCCCGTTCCCGCCTCTGCCCATCCCCCCGTCGACACCCCCTACCTCTCCCGTTCCCACCTCTGCCCACCCCCCCGTCGACACCCCCCCACCTCACCCGTTCCCGCCTCTGCCCACCCCCCCGTCGACACCCCCCACCTCTCCCGTTCCCGCCTCTGCCCACCCCTCCGTCGACACCCCCCCACCTCACCCGTTCCCGCCTCTGCCCAGCCCCCCATCGACACTCCCCCACCTCACCCGTTCCCGCCTCTGCCCAGCCCCCCATCGACACCCCCCTACCTCTCCCGGTCCCGCCTCTGCCCACCCCCCCGTCGACACTCCCCACCTCACCCGTTCCCACCTCTGCCCACCCCCACGTCGACACCCCCGTACCTCACCCGTTCCCGCCTCTGCCCAGCCCCCCATCGACACCCCCCTACCTCTCCTGTTCCCACCTCTGCCCACCCCCCCGTCGACACCCCCTCACCTCTCCCGTTCCCGCCTCTGCCCACCCCCCCCGTCGACACCCCCTCACCTCTCCCGTTCCCGCCTCTGCCCACCCCCCCCGTCGACACCCCCCCACCTCTCCCGTTCCCGCCTCTGCCCACCCCCCCATCGACACCCCCCCACCTCTCCCATTCCCGCCTCTGCCCAGCCGCCCCATCGACACCCCCCACCTCTCCCGTTCCCGCCTCTGCCCAGCCGCCCCATCGACACCCCCCCACCTCTCCCGTTCCCGCCTCTGCCCACCCCCCATCGACACCCCCCCACCTCACCCGTTCCCGCCTCTGCCCACCCCCCCGTCGACACCCCCCACCTCTCCCATTCCCGCCTCTGCCCATCCCCCCCATCGACACCCCCCACCTCTCCCGTTCCCGCCTCTGCCCATCCCCCCGTCGACACCCCCCACCTCACCCGTTCCCGCCTCTGCCCACCCCTCCGTCGACACCCCCCCACCTCACCCGTTCCCGCCTCTGCCCAGCCCCCCATCGACACTCCCCCACCTCACCCGTTCCCGCCTCTGCCCAGCCCCCCATCGACACCCCCCTACCTCTCCCGGTCCCGCCTCTGCCCACCCCCCCGTCGACACTCCCCACCTCACCCGTTCCCACCTCTGCCCACCCCCACGTCGACACCCCCGTACCTCACCCGTTCCCGCCTCTGCCCAGCCCCCCATCGACACCCCCCTACCTCTCCTGTTCCCACCTCTGCCCACCCCCCCCGTCGACACCCCCTCACCTCTCCCGTTCCCGCCTCTGCCCACCCCCCCCGTCGACACCCCCTCACCTCTCCCGTTCCCGCCTCTGCCCACCCCCCCCGTCGACACCCCCCCACCTCTCCCGTTCCCGCCTCTGCCCACCCCCCATCGACACCCCCCCACCTCTCCCATTCCCGCCTCTGCCCAGCCGCCCCATCGACACCCCCCACCTCTCCCGTTCCCGCCTCTGCCCAGCCGCCCCATCGACACCCCCCCACCTCTCCCGTTCCCGCCTCTGCCCACCCCCCATCGACACCCCCCCACCTCACCCGTTCCCGCCTCTGCCCACCCCCCCGTCGACACCCCCCACCTCTCCCATTCCCGCCTCTGCCCATCCCCCCCATCGACACCCCCCACCTCTCCCGTTCCCGCCTCTGCCCATCCCCCCGTCGACACCCCCCACCTCACCCGTTCCCGCCTCTGCCCACCCCCCCGTCAACACTCCCCACCTCTCCCTTTCCCGCCTCTGCCCAGCCCCCCATCGACACCCCCCACCTCTCCCTTTCCCGGCTCTGCCCATCCCCTTGTCGACCCCCCCACCTCACCCGTTCTCGCCTCTGCCCATCCCCCTGTCGACACCCCCCACCTCTCCTGTTCCCGCCTCTGCCCACCCCCCCGTCGACACTCCCCACCTCTCCCGTTCCCGCCTCTGCCCACCCCCCCGTCGACACTCCCCACCTCTCCCGTTCCCGCCTCTGCCCATCCCCCCCATCGACACCCCCCACCTCTCCCGTTCCCGCCTCTGCCCATCCCCCTGTCGACACCCCCCCACCTCTCCTGTTCCCGCCTCTGCCCACCCCCCCGTCGACACTCCCCACCTCTCCCGTTCCTGCCTCTGCCCACCCCCCTGTCGACACCCCCCCACCTCTCCTGTTCCCGCCTCTGCCCACCCCCCCGTCGACACCCCCCACCTCTCCCTTTCCCGCCTCTGCCCATCCCCCCGTCGACACCCCCCACCTCACCCGTTCCCGCCTCTGCCCAGCCCCCCATCGACACCCCACACCTCTCCCGTTCCCGCCTCTGCCCACCCCCCCCATCGACACCCCACACCTCTCCCGTTCCCACCTCTGCCCACCCCCCCATCGACACCCCCCCACCTCTCCCGTTCCCGCCTCTGCCCACCCCCCCATTGACACCCCGCACCTCTCCCGTTCCCGCCTCTGCCCATCCCCCCAATCAAAGCCCACCATCCCTGCCCGTTCCCTCCTGTGCCTACCCTGGTGGTGCCACGCGTCCGGCCTGAGGTAGGGAGTGGGCGGGGGGGTGGGGCTTTGGGATATGCTGGCGCTGTGGCCCCCGGGGCTCTGTGCCCACCTGCAGCCGGCTCAGGCTCCCCGCTCCCCTCCAGCATGGCCTACATCCTGCACCAGTCGGTCACGGGCCACGGCCACGCCCGGGGCTACGAGAAGATGGAGGAGAGTCCTGGCTGCTGCGCGCCCCCCGGGGGCCCCCCGCCCGGCAGCACCAGCCTGCGTGCCGCCTTCGTGCATGTTCTGGGGGACCTGCTGCAAAGCCTCGGGGTGCTGACGGCTGCCACCGTCATCTACGTGGAGGTAGGATGCGAACGACCCCGGGCCTGCCTGGAATGTGGCCCTCCCTCCGCTGCCTCACGTCTCCCTAACCGTCCCTCCCTCCGCTGCCTCACGTCTCCCTAACCGTCCCTCCCTCCGCTGCCTTGCGCCCGGCTAACTGCGGCCCTCCCTCCTCAGTTCAGGACAAATTGCTTAGAGCAGGGCAGTTACAGCCCCAGGCTGGGTTTCCTTTACTATTAAGGCACCAAAGCAGCCAGACAGAGGAGACTTCGGTCTCACCCCACTGGCTAACCACAAGTCACACAAGCAATCCCCCTAGACACTCCAGTTTCCCAGTCTCACCACCAGTGCCACTCGTTATGGGGATGAAATGGTTATGAAAACCAACACCCCAGTAAAAGAAAAAAGTTTCTCCCGATCCCAAAGGACCAGGCCCCAGACCCAGGTCAATACACAAAATGGATCTGACCCACAAATCACGCTGTTGCCAACCCTTTAGGATCTAAAATCTAAAGGTTTATTCATAAAAGGGAAAAGGTCTAGGTGAGAGCTAGAATTGGTTAAATGGAATCAATTCCATACAGTGATGGCAACGTTCTTGGTTCAGGCTTGCAGCAGAGATGGAATAAGCTGCAGGTTCAGATCAAGTCTCTGGAGAACATCCCCAGCTGGGATGGGTCCTTCAGTCCTTTGTGTAGACCTTCAGTTTGTAGCAAAGTCCCTCCAGAGGAAGAAGCAGGATTGAAGACAAGATGCTGATGAGGCATCAGCCTTTTATAGTCTCTTGCCATGCGGCCTGTGCTTCCTTTGTCCCAAAGACAAGCTGTCCCTCACATGGCCTGGAAACACCTCAGAGTTCTGTCCATAGGCAGGTCCCTGCCTGCCTGGCTGAGTCACCAGGTGTATCTGCCTTCTCTCAATGGGTCAGTTGTGTAGCTGATGGTCCTTGATGGGCCATCAAGCAGGCCTGGCGGAGCTGAGAGCTTGTTTGGGGTCCCAGAAGCCCAGCCCCAGTTTGAAATACAGACAGTACAGAGCCAATATTCATAACTTCAACTACAAAACTGATACACACATACAGAGAGCATAATAATAACCAGCCCAGCATAACCCGCTCGTAGACACCTCATTTCACCCCCTTTATACAAGATTTGGTGCCACGACAGGACCTTGGTTGCCACAATGATCTATAGGGTCCCAGTTCATGTCAATATGTCAGACACCTCCTGCGTGTCCTGGGCTCCCTGGGGCTCGGTGCTGCTTGTGGGGTCGGGGGAGTCAGGACCTCCGCAGGGGAAACAGACCGAGATCCCCACAGGCCCCTCGATGGGACCCTGGTGCCCAGCCCCAAGGAAGAGCCATATGCCAGTTCCCCATGCTGGGCTCTGCCCACTGCTGCCATGTTCCCTCGGTGCCCCCCCCCCCCCAGACAGTGGGCCTGGTCCAGGGATCCACTCCTAGGCCTGACCCCTCCCTGGGTGGGGCTGTGAGGTCGTGGGGCTCTGGGGATTCACTGGCTGCCCGGGCGTAACCCTGCCCCTGCCCCTTGCAGCCCCGGTACAAGATCGCGGACCCCGTCAGCACCTTCCTCTTCTCCGTCTTCGTGCTGGGCTCCACCCTCACCATCCTCAGGGACGTCTTCCGGGTCCTCATGGAAGGTGAGCCGGGAGGGGGCACAGCGGGCATGGGGCAGAGGCAGCTGCTGCTGGTCCAGGGCAGGAGGCTTGGCCAGGGGGCAGGCTGGGGGGTAGGGCCAGAGTTGGGGGCCAGGAGCAGACCGGGGGGCAGGGCCAGGGGTCGCGGTGCAGGGCAGGCTGGGTGCAGAGCTGGGGGGCAGGGCCAGGGGTCGCGGGGCAGGGGAGGCTGGGTGCAGAGCTGGGGGGCAGGGCCAGGGGTCACGGTGCAGGGCAGGCTGGGTGCAGAGCTGGGGGGCAGGAGCAGACCGGGGGGCAGGGCCAGGGGTCGCAGGGTAGGGGAGGCTGGGTGCAGAGCTGGGGGGGGGGGCAGGGCCAGAGGTCGCGGGGCAGGGGAGGCTGGGTGCAGGGCAGGGCAGGATGGGTGCAGAGCTGGGGAGCAGGGCCAGAGTTGGAGGCCAGGAGCAGACCGGGGGGCAGGGCCAGGGGTCGCGGGGCAGGGCAGACTGGGTGCAGAGCTGGGGGGCAGGAGCAGACCGGGGAGCAGGGCCAGGGGTCGCAGGGTAGGGGAGGCTGGGTGCAGAGCTGGGGGGGGGGCCAGGAGCAGACCGGGGGGCAGGGCCAGAGGTCGCGGGGCAGGGGAGGCTGGGTGCAGGGCAGGCTGGGTGCAGGGCAGGGCAGGATGGGTGCAGAGCTGGGGAGCAGGGCCAGAGTTGGAGGCCAGGAGCAGACCGGGGGGCAGGGCCAGGGGTCGCGGTGCAGGGCAGGCTGGGTGCAGAGCTGGGGGGCAGGGCCAGGGGTCGCGGGGCAGGGCAGGCTGGGTGCAGAGCTGGGGAGCAGGGCCAGAGTTGGGGGCCAGGGAGCAGAGCCGGGGGGTCTGGCCTGAGTGCTGAGGACCCGGCCACCGCCGGGCTAGGCAACGGGAGGAGGTGGGTAGCCCGGCATCTGGAATGCTCCCGCCAGTGCCGAGGGGTCGGGGGGGGGGAGACATGCCTCACCCTTGCTCTGCCAGACCGGAGGCGGGGGCGGGGGGGTCTAGCTCTGCCGGAGGGGGGCTGCCCCTGGTGCCAGGCCTCACCCTTCCTACTTGGCCCCAGGTGCGCCGCGGGGCGTCGAATTCAGCGCCGTGAAGGACGTGCTGCTGGCCGTTAAGGACGTGAAGGACGCCCACAACCTGCACCTCTGGGCCTTGACCCTCAGTCACCACGTGGTGTCTGTGCACGTGGCAGTCGGTGAGTGCCCTCCGTCCCCTACCGGGCGCCAGCTGTGGGGCACCCCTCCCCCTACCAGAATGGGGCCCCTGCCCCCCACCTCCACCAGGGACGGGGTCCTGGCATGTTCCACCCTGGCATGTGCTCCCTGCAGGCCCCGCCCCCCGTACATGGTCCCTGCAGGCTCCACCTCCTGATAGGTGGTCTCTGCAAGCTCCTCCCCCAATAGGTGGTCCCTGCATGGCCCACCCACCCGGTATGTGGTCCCTACAGGCCCCACTCCCAGTCCATGGTCCCTGCAGGCTCTGCCCCCAATAGGTTGTCCCTGTAGGCCCCGCCCCCCATACATGGTCCCTGCAGGCCCCGCCCCCCATACATGGTCCCTGCAGGCCCCGCCCCCAATAGGTTGTCCCTGTAGGCCCCCCCCCATACATGGTCCCTGCAGGCCCCGCCCCCAATAGGTTGTCCCTGTAGGCCCCAGTCCCAGTCCATGGTCCCTACAGGCTCCGCCCCTGACAGGTTGTCCCTGTAGGCCCCGCCCTCCGGAGATGCTCACCCCAGGCTGGGCTGTCCCCTTTGCCCGCAGATGCCGGCGCGGACATGGAGGACGTGCTGCAGGAAGCCACGGCCCAGCTGCAAAGCACCTTTGGCTTCGTCTCGTGCACGGTGCAGGTGGAGCGGTACCTGGAGGACATGGCCGCCTGCCGCCAGTGCCAGGACCCCCGGGACTGAGCACCGGGGCCCCCGCCCGAGATGGAGACACCCCAGCCCCCAGCCTCTGCTCTGCCCGGCTGGCCCTGGTCCTGGCTCTCTTCCTACTGCCAATGGGGCACAAGGGCCAAGAGCCCCAGCCACACTGCCCCAGGGGCTGCCCCCGCCGGGTGGGGGAGAGCCATGGGACCGCCGGGGCAGAGGGGCTATGCTGGGACCGTTCTCCCCATCTGCCGCTGCTAAGCGCTTGGGAAATGGGGGAGCCCCCATTCAGGGAGCCTGTCTTTGCGCCGTGGGGTGCGACGCAGGGCGCCCCCTGCAGGGTGAGAGTGTCACACTCCCTGCACCCCTGGCCTGGGGCCGGGGCAGCTCCCACAGCTGCTGTGCTGCTCACCCTACAACGCAGGGGCCTGTGCCCCCGGTCACTGCCACAGGCCTGTTGTTCTCCCTCCTGCTCCTCACAGCAACGGCCACACGGGTCCGACCAAGGGTCCCTCTGCCCCGTGTCCTGTCTCCAGCTGGTGCCCCGGGGGCAATGAACAGAACCGGGAATCAGCAAGTGACCCATCCCCCGTCGCCCATTCCCAGCTCCTGGCAAACAGAGGCTAGGGACACCGTCCCTGCCCAGCCTGGCTAACAGCCATCGATGGACCTGTCCTCCATGAACTTATCTAGTTCTTGTTTGAACCCTGTTCTAGTCTTGGCCTTCACAACATCCTCTGGCAAGGAGTTCCACAGGTTGACTGTGCGTTGTGTGAAGTACTTCCCAATGCTTGTTTTAAACCTGCTGCCTGTCAATTTCATTAGGTGACCCCTTGTTTGTGTGTTATGTGATGGGTAAAAAGCACTTCGCTAGTCACTCTCTCCACACCAGTCATGGTTTTATAGACCTCCATCATATCCCCCCTTAGTCGCCTCCTTTCCAAGCTGAACAGTCCCAGTCTTGTTCTCTCTCCTCACATGGAAGCCGTTCCAGATCCCCAATCATTCTTGCCCGTTTCTGACCCTTTTCCAATCCCAATGAGACAGGCGCCCAAGCCTTGTCCCGAGCCTGTCGAGGGACCGGTCCAGGGGGTCAGGGCAGCTGACTCTGCTGCGGGGCCCCCCAGCTGTGTGGGGGGGTTAGTGAGCCAGACGGCCCCATCCCGCCCCCAGCAGCCCAGCCCTGCCTTGGTGGGAGGCTCCTGGGCTCAGGGTGATCTTTGAAAGATCTTCAGCCCTCTAAGCAGCAGGAGCCTGGCCGGGGGGTGGGGCCTGGCCGGGGGGTGGGGCCTGGCCGGGGGGGCCCTGGCTCACAGTCCCCTGCGGGAGGCCTGCAGTGTCTGTCGTGCTCCTTGCCCCCCCAGCTGACTGCAGGGTGGGGGGCTGCCAGGACCCCGAGAGAGGGGTATTTGCCCCCACACAGGCTCCCTGCTTGGAGCCCCTCCCTGGCAGCCCCCTGCCAGCGGCACGGCCGCAGCACCAGGCTAGGGCAGAGGGGCTGTGTCATGTGGCTCCCCCACCCTGCAGTCCCTGCCCAGCTGCCTCTCACAGGCAGGGCAAATGCAGCTCCTGGCCTTGCCCCCCTCCCCTTGCCTGATCCATCGCCCCTGTGTCCGCCCGCCCTCCGCCAAGCCCCCACTGAGCCACTGTTGGGGCCAGGAGCCCTGGGTCATGGCAGCACGACCAGGGGGCCTGGATTCCCACACAGCCCCTCGCTGAAGGCCCCCTGTGCTGCCAGAACAGGGCTGGGGGCCGGAGCTCTGCCCGGCTGGCCCTGGTCCTGGCTCTCTTCCTACTGCCAATGGGGCACAAGGGCCAAGGCCCAGCCCCACTCGAGCTCTGTGGGGAGCAGGTGCGACGGTGCTGCCCAGATACATCGCGGGGACGGAGAGTTTGTAGTTGCCAAAAGTCCTTTTAGAAACAGTCCAGAGGTTCTAGTCCAAGGTCCATATTCAGGGTGACTCCAGTCAGTGACTGGGGATCTCAATCCTTATGGCTCAGGGTTTTCCCTTCTTGAAACCCAAAGCAGATCTGAGATGAAGAAGGATCGTGTCCCAGGGTTTTTATACATTTCCAGCAGCCGTTTGGCCTCAGAAAACAATGGGCTGAACTGTCCTTCTCCCAAACATCCTGGCAATTAGCACAGGGTAATTTATCCATTAACAGTTCAGACACAGGTTACCACACCCTTCAAAGAGCCATATAGACAATAACACTATTTCACTCCAGTGTCTTCCTAAATGTTAATCCTCCTTTTCTGAGCTTTCACTCAAAGCCATAGCCACAGACAAGACTTGTTGCTGACATCCCAAGCCCTGAGCAAACAGCTCCCCTTCTAGCTCTAACAATGCCGGCTGCATTTCCCAGCCCTGTTCATTTCCATCTCTTCCTAACCAGTCTTTAGAGTCCGGCCCTGGGCAGGTCAGTCTGGGAGGGAATTACTCTTTCTGGCCCTGTCACCGTTCAATGAGAGATTATCTTACTCATCACATCACAGCCACACAGAAGTTACCCTACACCTTACGGGGCTGCAGAGAATGGGGCGTGGCCCCGGAGGGGGCGTGGTCTCGGGGGGGCGTGGTCCCGGTGCTGACAGGGCGTGGTCTCAGAGGGGGCGTGGCCCCGGTGCTGACAGGGCGTGGTCTCGGAGGGGGCGTGGCCCCAGCACCGGTGGGGAGGGGAAGTAGCCAAGGAAGCTGGATTCCTGCTGGCTGCAGCAGCCCAACCCAGGCCCCCCCGATCCCGCCTGCTGCAGGATGAGATGCAGCCACTTGCCAGGAGTGAGCGTGCGGGTGCCCTGCTCCTGCCCCTTTGGCACGGAACGGTCTCGTTACGTCCGCAGCGGCCGGCGCAGAGTTACAGTCCGGGTGCCTGGGCAACAAAATGGCAGCAGCGCTCAAAACAAGCGAGCAGCGTTGGGAACCATCAGGAAAGGGCTGGAGAATGAGACCGAAAACATCGTGCTGCCTCAGTGTCAATCCACGGGGCGCCCACACCTGGGCCACGGCGTGTCATTCCGGTCTCACAGCTCAAGGGGGACGTACGGTGTTACAACCGAGAAAAGTCCAGAGAAGGGCCACAAAACTGTTCAGGGGTCGGGAACGGCGTCTGTCTGAGGAGAGATTAATCAGAGTGGGGCAGTTCGGCTTGGAAAAGAGACGGCAAAGGGGGGATATGATGGAGGTCTGTACAATCATGGCTGGTGTGGAGGAAGCGAATAAGGAAGTGTTATTTACTCCTTCTCATGACACAAGAATCAGGGGCTCCCAATAACTGAATGGGCAGCAGGTTTCAAACAAACACAAGGCAGTATTTCTTCACACAGCGCACGGTCAGGCTGTGGAACATGTTGCCAGGGGATGTTGTGAATGGGTTCAAGAGGAATTAGATACGTTCCTGGAGGACAGATCCACCAGCCAAGATGGTCAGGGTCACAACGCCAGGTTCGGGGCGTCCCTAGACCTGTTTGCCAGGAGCTGGGAATGGGCGACAGGGGATGGGTCACGTGGTGATTCCCGGTTCTGTTCATTCCCTCTGGGGCACCTGGCACTGGCCGCTGTTGGCAGACAGGACACTGGGCTGGATGGACCTTTGGTCTGATCATGTTTATGTTCTAACCCCGAGCTGCCCGTGTGATGCGGTGACCAAAAGAGCGAACGTGACCCTGGGATGCACAAACAGGAATTCCGAGACGACGTCGCGGTTACTTTCTCTTTGTATTTGGCATCGGTGCGGCCGCTGCTGGTTTCCCTGGTCCGGGTCTGGTGCCCACCATTCAGGAAGGAGGTTGATAAACTGGAGAGGGGTCAGAGACGACCCATGAGAATGATGAAAGGGTTAGAAAACCTGCCCGATAACGACAGACTCCAGCAAAGAGACGGTGAAGGGGCGACTTGAGCCCGGCTGTAAGTACCGACGTGGGGAACAGAGGTTGAACAACGGGCTCCTCGGTCTAGCCGCGGGAGGTGGAACACGGCCCGGGCTGGAAGCTGAAGCCAGACACGGACTGGAGAGAAGATGTTTAAGGGGGAGGGGAACTACCCATGGGAACAATGTCCCCAGGGTCGTGGTGGACGGGATGTTTCCCTAACGGCTCGGCCCTGGGGCAGGTCTCTGGCCTGTGAGATGCAGGAGCTCAGACTAGCTGACCACGGACCCTCCTGGCCTGGGGATCCAGGGAAGCGCCAGGCGCTGCCCAGCACGAGGAGGGGCAACAGCCCCAAGCCAGGAAACCGCCTGGCCTGCTGTGACGGCAGCAGCTCTACTTCCCGGAACGAGCCAGGGAGGGGACTGGCTCTGGAGCGCCCCTGCCCCCCCCCACGCCCCCGCTTTGCCCCCCCCCCCCGAGGTACTGCCGCTTGCAGAACCCCGGCTGCGCTGCCCCTGCCCATTTCACGGCTGTCAGTGTCGCCCCGCGTGGGTTGTGTGTTGATGTTCATCACCCCGCGCCGTACGTCCGTCAGTCTGTGAGTCCGTCACCCCGCGCCGTACGTCCGTCAGTCTGTCTGTGAGTCCGTCACCCCGCGCCGTACGTCCGTCAGTCTGTCTGTGAGTCCGTCACCCCGCGCCGTACGTCCGTCAGTCTGTCTGTGAGTCCGTCACCCCGCGCCGTACGTCCGTCAGTCTGTCTGTGAGTCCGTCACCCCGCGCCGTACGTCCGTCAGTCTGTGAGTCCGTCACCCCGCGCCGTACGTCCGTCAGTCTGTCTGTGAGTCCGTCACCCCGCGCCGTACGTCCGTCAGGCTGTGAGTCCGTCACCCCGCGCCGTACGTCCGTCAGTCTGTCTGTGAGTCCGTCACCCCGCGCCGTACGTCCGTCAGTCTGTCTGTGCGTCTGTCACCCAGCGCCGTACGTCCGTCAGTCTGTCTGTGCGTCTGTCACCCAGCGCCGTACGTCCGTCAGTCTGTCTGTGCGTCTGTCACCCAGCTGTGGGTCCATGACCCCGCGTCGTACGTGTGTCTGTGGGTCTGTCACCCCGTGCCGTACGTCCGTCAGTGAGTCTGTGACTCCGTGCCGTACGTGTGTCTGTGGGTCCATCTGTGCCTGTCTGTGGGTCTGTCACCCCGCGCCGTCCGTCGGTCTCTCTGTGCCTGTCTGTGGGTCCGTCACCCCGCATCATATGTCTGTCAGTGTCTGTGGGTCTGTCAGTGGGTCCGTCACCCCGCGTCATACGTGTGTCTGTGGGTCCATCTGTGCCTGACTGTGCGTCTGTCTGTGGGTCTGTCACCCCGCGCCATATGTCCGTCAGTGGGTCTCTCTGTGCCTGTCTGTGGGTCTGTCACTCCGTGGCGTACGTCCACCAGTGTCCATCTGTGGGTCCGTCAGTGGGTCTGTCTGGGGTGAGGAAACCGATGTCCAAACCTTAAGGCAGTGGAGACACCGCCAAGGACTCCAATAAACTGTCGCCCTCGGACAAGCCCCCGTGATCTTTGCTGTGTTTGTGGGCTGGGCTGGCTACATGCAGCACGTGGGGGGGGGGGGGGGAAGGTTAGGGGGCTCATGTGCCTTCACCTAGGGGGGTGGGGCACAAACTGCCTGGTCCCAGCCGGCTAGCTGGCCCCAGCTCCGTGACAAAGCGCCGGGGGCCCCGAGCCTTGCCCTTCGCTGGTGGACAAGGCCACTGGCCTCTCAGAGGACAAGGCAGGAAGTGGGGGAGAGCCGTGGGGCAGGATCTCTGCAGGGCGCATTGCGCGCTTGGGGGGCGCCCGCCTGCCCTGGGAACAGACGCAGCCGGCCCAGCAGCCAATGTGAGACCCCCTGCCTGGGGCCAGGCCAGAGCCTCTAGTCAGGGGCCAAAGCAAGGACCAGGGCCTCCTGCAGTGGGGCACTGACCCGACCTGGGGCTGGCCCCGGAGCACCGGGACAGACTCCTGCCCTTCCCCGGGCCCCACAGCCGCCGTGTGCTGCTGGGCCCCACGGCCGCCGTGTGCTGCTGGGCCCCACTGCAGGCCCCGCGGGGGCCTCTTCCGCCACCACCTGCTCACAAGTCAGACCCTGAACGTGCTGCCCACCCCTGCTCCCCACGGGCCCCATAGCGTCCAGCCTGCCCCCGCCTCCCCCCCACCAGCCCTGCCCGGAGCGCCCAACCAGCCCCATAGCGTCCAGCCTGCCCCCGCCTCCTCCCCACCAGCCCCGCCCGGAGCGCCCAACCAGCCCCATAGCGTCCAGCCTGCCCCCGCCTCCCCCCCACCAGCCCCGCCCGGAGCGCCCAACCAGCCCCATAGCGTCCAGCCTGCCCCCGCCTCCTCCCCACCAGCCCCGCCCGGAGCGCCCAACCAGCCCCATAGCGTCCAGCCTGCCCCCGCCTCCTCCCCACCAGCCCCGCCCGGAGCGCCCAACCAGCCCCATAGCGTCCAGCCTGCCCCCGCCTCCTCCCCACCAGCCCCGCCCTGAGCGCCCAACCAGCCCCATAGCGTCCAGCCTGCCCCCGCCTCCTCCCCACCAGCCCCGCCCGGAGCGCCCAACCAGCCCCATAGCGTCCAGCCTGCCCCCGCCTCCTCCCCACCAGCCCCGCCCGGAGCGCCCAACCAGCCCCATAGCTTCCAGCCTGCCCCCACCTCCTCCCCACGAGCCCCATAGCGTCCAGCCTGCCCCCGCCTCCTCCCCACCAGCCCCGCCCGGAGCGCCCAACCAGCCCCATAGCGTCCAGCCTGCCCCCGCCTCCTCCCCACCAGCCCCGCCCGGAGCGCCCAACCAGCCCCATAGCGTCCAGCCTGCCCCCGCCTTCTCCCCACCAGCCCCGCCCGGAGCGCCCAACCAGCCCCATAGCGTCCAGCCTGCCCCCACCTCCTCCCCACGAGCCCCATAGTGTCCAGCCTGTCCCCGCCTCCTCCCCACCAGCCCCACCCACCCCGTGCCCACCAGCCACACGTGCCCCATCTGCCCCGTGTCCCCACCCGCCGTGCCCCCTGCCTACCAGCCCCACACGGTGCCCTGCCTGCCCCGTGCCCCCCACCTGCGCCCTACCAGCCGCGCCTGGTGCCCTGCCCACCCCAGCTCTGTGCCAGCCCCATAGCGCCCCGCCTGCCCTGTGCCCCCCGCCTTCTCCCTACCAGCCCTGCCCAGTCCCCCCGCCCACCCAGTGCTCCCCACCACGGTTCCCTATCAGCCCCGCAAGGCGCCCCACCCGCACCGTGCCCCCCGCCTGCTCCCTAACAATCCCATCCGGTGCTCCCTGTTTCCTACCAGCCCTGCCTGGTGTCCCGCCCCCCCAGTGTCACCCCACTGTTCCCTACCAGCCCCCCCCACCTGCTCCCTGCCCGCCCAGTCCCCCCTGGTGCCCCACCCACCCAGTGCCCCGCCTGCCCCGTGGCCCCCCACCCGCTCCTACCAGTCCCTCGCGGCATCTGCCCACCAGTGCCCCCCTCCTGCTTCCTATCAGCCCCACCTTGCACCCCATCCTCCCAGTGCCCCCCCCCACTGCTCCCAACCAGCCCTGCCTGCCCAGTCCCCCACCCACCCAGAGCCCCCCCACTGCTCCCTACCAGCCCCGCCCAGAGCCCCCTCCACTGCTCCCTACCAGCCCCGCCCGCCCAGTCCCCCACCCACCCAGAGCCCCCCCACTGCTCCCTACCAGCCCCGCCCAGAGCCCCCCCCACTGCTCCCAAGCAGCCCTGCCTGCCCAGTCCCCCACCCACCCAGAGCCCCCCCCCCACTGCTCCCAACCAGCCCTGCCTGCCCAGTCCCCCACCCACCCAGAGCCCCCCCCACTGCTCCCAACCAGCCATGCCTGCCCAGTCCCCCACCCACCCAGAGCCCCCCCACTGCTCCCTACCAGCCCCACCCAGAGCCCCCCCACTGCTCCCTACCAGCCCTGCCTGCCCAGTCCCCCACCCACCCAGAGCCCCCACACTGCTCCCAACCAGCCTCGCCCAGAGCCCCCCCCACTGCTCCCAACCAGCCCTGCCCAGAGCCCCCCCCACTGCTCCCAACCAGCCCTGCCTGCCCAGTCCCCCCCCCCACTGCTCCCAACCAGCCCTGCCTGCCCAGTCCCCCCCCCCACTGCTCCCAACCAGCCCTGCCTGCCCAGTCCCCCACCCACCCAGAGCCCCCCCACTGCTCCCAACCAGCCCCGCCCAGAGCCCCCCCACTGCTCCCAACCAGCCTCGCCCAGAGCCCCCCCCACTGCTCCCAACCAGCCCTGCCCAGAGCCCCCCCCACTGCTCCCAACCAGCCCTGCCTGCCCAGTCCCCCCCCCACTGCTCCCAACCAGCCCTGCCTGCCCAGTCCCCCCCCCACTGCTCCCAACCAGCCCTGCCTGCCCAGTCCCCCACCCACCCAGAGCCCCCCCACTGCTCCCAACCAGCCCCGCCCAGAGCCCCCCCCACTGCTCCCAACCAGCCCTGCCTGCCCAGTCCCCCACCCACCCAGAGCCCCCCCACTGCTCCCAACCAGCCCCGCCCAGAGCCCCCCCCACTGCTCCCAACCAGCCATGCCTGCCCAGTCCCCCACCCACCCAGAGCCCCCCCACTGCTCCCTACCAGCCATGCCTGCCCAGTCCCCCACCCACCCAGAGCCCCCCCACTGCTCCCTACCAGCCCCGCCCAGAGCCCCCCCCACTGCTCCCAACCAGCCATGCCTGCCCAGTCCCCCACCCACCCAGAGCCCCCCCCCACTGTTCCCTACCAGCCCCGCCCAGAGCCCCCCCCACTGCTCCCAACCAGCCATGCCTGCCCAGTCCCCCACCCACCCAGAGCCCCCCCACTGCTACCTACCAGCCCCACCCAGAGCCCCCCCACTGCTCCCTACCAGCCCCGCCTGACTCCGCGCCAGCCCCACCCAGGCCCCCATCTCTCCTGCTCCAAGGAGAAGAAAAGCACGAGGACCCGTTAAAAAACAAACACTTTATTGAACAGTTAAGATCACAGCGGCTCAATGTGAGCAAGTTCTCGGCTCCTGGCCTGGGTGCAGGGCGCTGCCCGTACAGCCTGGGCCCGGCCCCACAGCTGCTCTGCAGCCGCTCCCCGGCGCCCACAGGCACCCTGCGCCCGGGCCTGCAGGAGGGGCCTGAGCCAGACGCTGGGAGCCAGGCACACGACCAGACGGCAACAGGCACAAAACCACAATGCTACACACACACGGGCCAGCTGAGGGCCCTGCACAGAGGGTCACACCCCCGCCCCCTCCAGGGCTGGGTGAGGGGCCTCTGCACAGAGCATCAGCCCCCCCCATTCCCCTCCCCCCCGGGCCGGGTGAGAGGTCCCTGCACAGAGCGTCAGCCCCCCCCCCCCAGCCCCCCGCTAGGCTCACAGGCTGGGTCCAGCAGACCGCCGAAGGGCCGATCGCCCGGCCAGCCAGCACGCCCAGGGCTCTCAGGCCCATCCCGCGGGGGACAGATGGGAAGGGGGCCGGCAGCTGCATGATGCACTGAACCGGTCCCTGGGTCACGGGGCCAGGAGCCCGAGCGGCTGGAGGCAGGACCCAGGCTGGGCTGCTCGACGTCTCCTCCCGGCCTGGTGACCCCGGGAGGCGCTGCGGCATGGAGCGTCCGGGGCAGGTCCCTGTGCAGGGCTCCAGCCGGGCCGGCAGCCGGCGGGTTACTGTCCCTGCGGTAGGCCGTGCCCGGCGGGGCTGGCGCTGGGGCTCTCCGGCCGGTCCCCGTACATGGCGCTGAACTGGGCCCGGCACTCCTGGAGCAGCTTGTGACCCACGGGGGAGGTGAGCCCCACCAGGCAGTGTGCCCGCACGATGCCCGACTGCCCGCCCGACACCAGCCAGCCGTGAGAGTCCAGGTTGGGGCTGAAGCGAACCTGCCGGGAGAGGAGAGTCAGGCGGGGCCTGCGAGGGGGCGGAGCTCATAGGGGTGGGGGGTCCCCAGCTCCTCCTTCAGACTGAGGGGCTGCTCACAGGGGCCCAGGGGCTGCTCACAGGGGCCCAGGGGCTTCCCCCGCCCCATGAGATCTCATGGGGCGGGGGCAGCCCCATGGCTCCTGTGAGCAGCCCCCCGGCGAGTCACTGCAGCATGCCCTGGGCCCCCCTGTGCTGCCCTTGGTGTGTGGGGTGGGTGGGTGGGGGCGGGACTCAACAACCCAGAGGCTTCAGGTCTCCTGCCCGCTTCCCGGCCCCCACCCCACATGCTCTTCATCTCCACCGCAGCACTGCGGACCGGCTCTGAGAGGAGGGAGGGCAGGCAGCGGGTGGCAAGGGCTAGCCTGCACAGGTCTCCCTCCACACCAGGGATGAAGGGGGACCAGCAGGGGGACCGGGCCCCTCCAGCACAGCGGGGGTGAAGGGGGAACGGTGGGGGGACTGGCAGGGGGACTGGGCCCCCCCAGCACAGCGGGGGTGAAGGGGGACCGGTGGGGGGACTGGGCCCCCCCAGCACAGCGGGGGTGAAGGGGGACCGGTGGGGGGACTGGGCCCCCCCAGCACAGCGGGGGTGAAGGGGGACCAGTGGGGGGACTGGGCCCCCCCAGCACAGCGGGGGTGAAGGGGGACTGGCAGGGGGACCGGGCCCTCCCAGCACAGCGGGGGTGAAGGGGGACTGGCGGGGGGACCGGGCCCTCCCAGCACAGCGGGGGTGAAGGGGGACCGGTGGGGGGACTGGCGGGGGGACTGGGCCCCCCCCCAGCACAGCGGGGGTGAAGGGGGACTGGCGGGGGGACCGGGCCCCCCCAGCACAGCGGGGGTGAAGGGGGACCGGTGGGGGGACTGGCGGGGGGACTGGGCCCCCCCCCAGCACAGCGGGGGTGAAGGGGGACCGGTGGGGGGACTGGCGGGGGGACTGGGCCCCCCCCAGCACAGCGGGGGTGAAGGGGGACTGGCGGGGGGACCGGGCCCCCCCAGCACAGCGGGGGTGAAGGGGGACCGGTGGGGGGACTGGCGGGGGGACTGGGCCCCCCCCAGCACAGCGGGGGTGAAGGGGGACCGGTGGGGGGACTGGCGGGGGGACTGGGGCCCCCCCAGCACAGCGGGGGTGAAGGGGGACTGGCGGGGGGACTGGGGCCCCCCCAGCACAGCGGGGGTGAAGGGGGACTGGCGGGGGGACCGGGCCCCCCCCAGCACAGCGGGGGTGAAGGGGGACCGGTGGGGGGACTGGCGGGGGGACTGGGCCCCCCCAGCACAGCGGGGGTGAAGGGGGACTGGCGGGGGGACCGGGCCCCCCCAGCACAGCGGGGGTGAAGGGGGACCGGTGGGGGGACTGGCGGGGGGACTGGGCCCCCCCCAGCACAGCGGGGGTGAAGGGGGACTGGCGGGGGGACCGGGCCCCCCCAGCACAGCGGGGGTGGAGGGGGACCGGTGGGGGGACTGGCGGGGGGACTGGGCCCCCCCCAGCACAGCGGGGGTGAAGGGGGACTGGCGGGGGGACCGGGCCCCCCCAGCACAGCGGGGGTGAAGGGGGACCGGTGGGGGGACTGGCGGGGGGACTGGGCCCCCCCCAGCACAGCGGGGGTGAAGGGGGACTGGCGGGGGGACCGGGCCCCCCCAGCACAGCGGGGGTGAAGGGGGACCGGTGGGGGGACTGGCGGGGGGACTGGGCCCCCCCCAGCACAGCGGGGGTGAAGGGGGACTGGCGGGGGGACCGGGCCCCCCCAGCACAGCGGGGGTGGAGGGGGACCGGTGGGGGGACTGGCGGGGGGACTGGGCCCCCCCCAGCACAGCGGGGGTGAAGGGGGACTGGCGGGGGGACCGGGCCCCCCCAGCACAGCGGGGGTGAAGGGGGACCGGTGGGGGGACTGGCGGGGGGACTGGGCCCCCCCCAGCACAGCGGGGGTGAAGGGGGACTGGCGGGGGGACCGGGCCCCCCCAGCACAGCGGGGGTGAAGGGGGACCGGTGGGGGGACCAGGCCCCCCCGGCACGGCGGGGGGAGGGGCGGCCAGGCTGACCGGGAGGGCTCTTCCCGGCACAGGGCCTTGGGCCGGCGCTCACCTTGTGGATGGACTCCAGCTGCATGCGGTCCAGGCTCAGCTCGGCCTTCACCTCCTGCTCGTGCATCCTGCGCATGGGCTCCCGGCTGAAGAAGTTTTCGAAGCTGCGCTGGGGGGGCAGGGTACAGGGTGAGCCTGGCGCTGGGGGGGCAGGGTACAGGGTGAGCCTGGCGCTGGGGGGGCAGGGTACAGGGTGAGCCGAGCGCCCGGGGGGGCAGGGTACAGAGTGAGCCTGGCGCTGGGGGGGCAGGGTACAGGGTGAGCCTGGCGCTGGGGGGGCAGGGTACAGGGTGAGCCTGGCGCTGGGGGGGCAGGGTACAGGGTGAGCCTGGCGCTGGGGGGGCAGGGTACAGGGTGAGCCGGGTGTTGGGGGGTGGCAGGGTACAGGGTGAGCCTGGTGCTGGGGGGGCACGGTACAGGGTGAGCCTGGTGCTGGGGGGGCAGGGTACAGGGTGAGCCAGGCGCTGGGGGGGCAGGGTACAGGGTGAGCCGAGCGCCCGGGGGGGGCAGGGTACAGAGTGAGCCTGGCGCCGGGGGGGCAGGGTACAGGGTGAGCCAGGCGCCGGGGGGGCAGGGTACAGGGTGAGCCGAGCGCCCGGGGGGGCAGGGTACAGGGTGAGCTGAGCGCCCGGGGGGGCAGGGTACAGGGTGAGCCTGGCGCCGGGGGGGCAGGGTACAGGGTAAGCCAGGCGCTGGGGTCGGGGCAAACCGGGGCCAGGTGGGTGTCTGCCCATGGGCGCAGCCACTCCCTCAGCTCTTGGGCCCCTGCTAGCCATGAACACCGCGGCCTGACCTCTCTCAGCCCCCTTGGCATCAGAGACCCACAGCTCAGAGCACTGTGGGGCGCCCAGCCAGCCCGCACAGCCCGGCAGGCCCGTGGGCGAGGGGCCAGTCCGCAGGCCATGTGGGTTGCGCTCTGGACTGGCACTCGGCAGAGCTGGACTCTGCTCACAACTCTGCCATGGGCCTGCTGGCCCCAGCTTCCCTGTCTGCACAGAGCCCCCCCCCACACACACACAGGGGTGGGAGGAGGAGAGCAGAGAGCCCCCCCCCCCACAGGGGTGGGAGAAGGGGAGCAGAGAGCCCCCCCACACACACAGGGGTGGGAGAAGGGGAGCAGAGAGCTCCCCCCACACACACACGGATGGGAGAAGGGGAGCAGAGAGCCCCCCACACACACAGGGGTGGGAGGAGGAGAGCAGAGAGCCCCCCCCCACACACACACACACAGGGGTGGGAGAAGGGGAGCAGAGAGCTCCCCCCCCACACAGGGGTGGGAGAAGGGGAGCAGAGAGGCCCCCCCACACACAGGGGTGGGAGAAGGGGAGCAGAGAGGCCCCCCCCCACACAGGGGTGGGAGAAGGGGAGCAGAGAGCCCCCCCCCCACACACAGGGGTGGGAGAAGGGGAGCAGAGAGGCCCCCCCCACACACACAGGGGTGGGAGAAGGGGAGCAGAGAGGCCCCCCCCCACACAGGGGTGGGAGGAGGAGAGCAGAGAGCCCCCCCACACACAGGGGTGGGAGAAGGGGAGCAGAGAGCTCCCCCCCACACACAGGGGTGGGAGGAGGGGAGCAGAGAGCCCCCCCCCCCACACACAGGGGTGGGGGGAGGAGAGCAGACACACGGGGGAAACGGGGGCTCCGGGGTGTCCCGCGGGCGCCTGTACCAGGTCCGTATCCTGGAAGCGCAGGCAATGCTCCTTCGTCAGCTCGCTGTAGATCCGGGTCTTCGGCCTCGGCTCCTCCTCGCCGCCCGCAGAACTGCAGGGCACCAGATCCGCTTTGTAGATAGGCTGGGGGAGGAGACAGGTCCTGAGGGCAGGGCCACGCTGCTCCCACGCCAGGGGCTTGGCTGGGGCCGGCTGTCCCATGGGAGCAGGGCCCAGGGTGACTGGGCCAAACCAAGGGCCGGGGCGGTGCTGACAGAGCCGGGGCGCCGGAGGGTAACGACACCGGGCTCAGTGACGAGCTGCTCCCCCAGCACTGGGGGGAACCAGAGCAGCTGTAGGAATGGGGGAGCTACTGGAGAGAGTGGCACTGTCCTTGCTGCCCCGGTTCCTGAGCAGGGCAGCCAGGGAGGGGCCGAGAGGACACTGCCACCCCACAAGCTGAACCCCGGCCCCACACCACAGCAGCTCTGGCTCAGACAGCCAAGGGGCCGTTCCTTCCCAACCCCTCCAAGGGCCAGGAGATGGATACTGAGCCCCGGCCCGTGTTCCCCCCAGGCCAGGGCTGGACGGGGGCCGGGTCACGTTAACACGTCTGGCCCCTTTATTCCCTCGGGCCCCTGCAGCCCTGCCCGAGCACACCCCTGCAGGTACCCGACTCCCATGGGCTGCTGTACCCAGAGCCCCTCGCTCCCAGGGCCATGGCTGAGGCGGGCAGGGACAGTCCTGTACTTGCCTTTTGCCCCGTAGCCCCACGCACCACTGCCCCCAGCCCCATGGTCCTCCCAGCAGCTCGCCCCCCACCACCCTCCATCCCACTCGCCCCAGCCCCATGGACCCATGCTGTCAAGCCACTTTCCCACCCAACTCTCGGGTCCCCTCACCCGGTTCAGTCCTTGAGCCCCATGGCCCCCAACCCCCCTCGCATGCCATTCACCCCCCAGCCGTGCCCTCAGCCCACTGGGCTGCTCCCCCCAGGAGAGACACGTACAAATCTGCGCTCCGAGGGCCGCTTGATGTTGAGCGGGTTCAGGGCCAGGTCGGGCAGCACGGCCGCCAGCAGCTCCCCGGTGATGTCCCCGGCCGCCACCGCGTTCAGCCAGTCGGAACTGGAGATGCTCTGCCGAGGGAGAGGGGAGCAAAGCTGCTAGTGCAGGGCCCCGCTTAGAGACAGGGGGCCCACGGGCCCCAGCCAGCAAGTCAGAGGGGTGCCCACGTGGCAGGCCAGGAAAGGGGAACGGGAAACCCCATGGGCAGCAGGGTCCCAGCTCCACCCCAGCGCAGGCTCGGAACCGAGTGGGGGACGTGGGAGCCAGGGGCCTTGCTCCAGGCAGCACCGCGTGTCCCCGAGAGCCAAACCCAGCAGAGCGCAGGAGCCTCCAAGGGCTACGGGGCACAACTGGCCCCAAGCACCCCGGACCCTGCCCCTCTCCCCACCAGCTCTTACCCACACAGTCCCCTTGCGAGGGGCCACGAAATAGGCCTTGAAGCCCAGGTAGCCGGCGTCAATATAGTGGATTCCACACAGTCCGTACCTGCAAGAGAGCGCAAGTGAGAGCCCGGCGCTGGCAGGCTGCCCTCTCCCCAGGGCTCAGCCAGGGCAAGGCAGGGAGCCCCCAGGCCCAGCCCCAGGGGAGGAGCCAGGCACCCAGCTGCGGCACGGGGAGGGTCACTCACGAGGCGTAGCAGTTGTCCTGGGCCACAGTGACGCCGTTGTAGGGCAGCAGCCAGGTGATCTCGGTGGTCAGGAAACGCTTGATGCTGTTGATGGGCTCATAGAGCCGCCGCAGGTCCCAGAACTTGATCTTCCGGTCGTTCCCCGCCGTAACCAGAAAGTTGCTGAGAGCCAGAAGAGGAGCAGCGCTCAGAGCCCCGCGCCCCCACACCCCAAGAGCCCTGGGCCACCTCCCCATCCCCCCTGGGAGCCAGCACCTCAGGGCCAGCTCAAACGCCTGGCCCACACGCCCTCCCCCACAGGGAACCAGGTGAGCAATACTTCTCCCCCCACCCCGCGGGGGGTAGGGCCTTCCCTAGCCAGGCTGGGCCCCAGCTGCCCCCACCCGGCCCACCGCTCACCTGTTGACTTTGCACCACTCGATGCTCCTGACGGCGTGGTCGTGGGCGAGGAAGCACCTGAAGGGGTAGAGCTTGAGGGAGCCATCGGGCTGGCGCACACGCTGCAGCAGGGACTTGGTGGGCAGGTTCCAGATGGCCACGGTGCCTAGGGGAACGCACCGAGATGCCCCTGAGCCCAGCACCGGCAGCCCACCCCACCCTGCCAAGGGGCAGCATCGGGGCTAGGGGGCTGTGGGAATGGTCCGATTTCTGTGAGCTGTCTGTATGGCTCTGCACAGACCCGCTTGGCACTGCTGCAGTGACACTGAGAGACCAGGTGCCAGCTCACACCAAGGCCCCGAGAGCTCACCTGAACACGGACCAATAGACAGCCGGAACCCGCCCGACTCGCCTGCGCCAGTGCTGCTAACGGGGTACGTTTATACCAAGGGGTTCAGAGTCTGAGACGCCTGCAGGATGCTGCCTGTGGGCCTCTCCCTTCTGACATCTGTGCCCCGGTATCTAACCGTGCAAGTCCTCACCCAGGAGAGCAGCATTCATTCGTGGGAAAAGCTGGCTTCCTACAGAAGGCACCATCCTGTCCACCAAGGCGGCCCACTGAGCACTGTGAACTATCCAAGAGCAAAGCCTTTGTTAACTGCCTCCCCTAGCCCCACGCAGGAGAACTCCTGGCCTCACCTTGAGCTCTGCGGGGAGGGGATAAAAATCCCTGACCAGAAGAAACTGTCTTTGCGAGGGCAAGGATGTCCCAGCACAAGCCAGGGTTCCCCTGCTGCTCAGCCTGGACTAGCCCTAAAGGACGTAGAGAGCTGGCTTGTTACAGCCTCTTCCACCACCTTTTGAGACCTAAGACTAACTCGGTGGGGTTTGCCTGCTCTAACCTTGTACATAACCCTCATGTCTTCTTCTTAGCGAACCTCAATCTGCAGTTCATGATAGGATTGGCTACAAGCAGATCAAAGCCTGGGGTAAGTGACTGGTGCTTTGGGGCTGGGAGTAACCTGGAGATCAGTGTGATTTTTGGTGTAAGGGACCAGCTATCTCAAAGGCAGGCTTCCGAGGGGGGCAAGATAGAGCGGAGTGCCCCAGGCACGGGCTGTGACTCCCTGCTGAAGCTGGGATCGTGCCTGAGGAGTTCACACTGATAATGGGTGGGTGAATCTAAGCACAGAACTCCCAGCCAGCGTGGGACGTGTGCCCTGGAGCCACCCCAGACAGCCACCCAGTGGCAGGGGAGCAGGGCAGAGAGACTGATTTTCTCCCTAGGCCCTGGCCCATCAGGTGGGGATTTGACACTCAGCTGTCAGGAGGGTCTGGGCTAGAACCAACCCACCCACTGGCACGGCCGGCCCTGCAGTGCCCAAGAGAACCCCGCTGAGAGCAGAGCCACACCTGAGCTTGTGACCACAGCATGGCTGGTGTGACGAACTAGGACTGTTGTTAATGTTTTCCCTGAGTACTGTGTGGGTGCCTCGGTTTCCCCTATGCAGTGCTTGAGTTTCTAGATGGTGGAACAAGGATGCATGAGTGTTACAGAGGGGCCTGGACACAGAGAATGGCTGACTCTGTATCCTAGCAACCGATGGCCCCGGCCCCTCCCCTGCAAAGGTGAGAGCTGAAGGTGTTCGAACAAAGGGATCAGGTGACCTCCTGGCCCGGGGGAGGAGGGGCTGGATAGTTTCAGGTTGGAGCTGGCCGGAGAAGAGGGGAGAGAGGCAGACAGGGTCTGGCCTCCCTGCCCCGTTTGGAGCTGTGGGGTGAAATGCAGGGAGCCCCCAGGCTGGGGTCTAAGCTCCCTGCCCCCCGGAAGGACCCGACTGAGGGGTCCTGGATGTACTGACAAGCTCTGGTTGGACTGTGTTCCTGGCATCTCTAATAAACCTTCTGTTCTACTGGCTGGCTGAGACTCCCAGTGAATCCGGGGAAGAGGGGTGCAGGGCCGGACTCCCCCACACTCCGTGACAACTGGTGGCAGCGGTGGGACGTTCTGCACCCCGTGAATGGCACTTCCTGCAGTAAGTGACTGGGGAGCAGTAGAACGAAGGGGGGCTAACGAAGACCAGGCGTGCTGAAGGCTCACAGAGGAGCGGTTTCGGGGAGCGGAGGAGCTACGCTTAACCCCTGGGAGTGTGTGACCAGCGAGAAGGACTGTGCAATGATGGGGTCCCCCTGGGGGCTGCAGTGAGCAGTCCCAGGGGCGGGGGAGCCTGCGGCTTGGCCCTGGGAGAGAGAAGGATTTTTGCAGTGACAGGGTTCCCCTGGGGGTGCCGTGAGTGGACCCAGGGGCGGAGGAGCTGCAGCTCGACCCTGGCAAAGAGGCGGTGACGTGGAGAAGGGCTGGCACACTTGGGGTTCTTCCTGGAAACCGTGGGGAGCTAAGAGCACACAGGCCTGCGGATCCACAGCAACTTGGGAGCAGTGACATGATGGCCTATCGCCTTCTCCTTAAGAAGAGCATTGTAACCCTGTGCAAAAAGAGAGGGCCACACATTGGGAAGCTCACTAAAGCCCAGTTAATCACGCGGCTGGAGGAAGATGACCATTCTAGGGAGCAGATTCCTGACCCCAATGGGGCTACAGCAGGATCTGGGAGCAGCTGGAGTGATAGCCTGGCATCCCCAAGAGTCTGGTCCCCAACCAGACGGGGGTCTTCACGATCGGGTTCCCCAGCAGGGGATCGGAGACGGATGGGACTGGAGCGGAGTCCAAGAGAGCAAGAGGACTGTGAGAGACAGCGAGAGCCCGAGAAAGACCTACAGAAGAAGCAGAAGCAGCAGCAGCAGCAGCATGAACTGGTGGTGGCGGAACGGAGAGGCATAGGGGACTGGCCAGGGGTAAGTGGGGACAGATCCCGGGGTGCCAGCTCCGCAGGGAACCTCGATCCTAAATTGCTGCCCCTGGTTAAGGAGGGTGGGGATGTGGAGGCCCACCTCACTGCCTTGGAGCAGGCTGGTGATCGGAACCAGGGAGACCCTGCGGAAAAGCCCCGGGATCTAACCCCCTTGCTGGGTCCCAAGGCCATAAACTCCACCAGCCAGATGGGTGGGATGGTGGACGGATTTCCACTCCTGGCCCTGGACTCAAGCCCTATGGACCCCCAGTGGGAGCTGAAGGTGATGGTCAATGGAGAGACATTCGGGGGGTGGCAAGACCCCGGGACAGAGAGAATTGTGGTCAGGCCCCGGGTGGTGCACCCCCACCAGATGCTGAGGGGCTGTGTGACCTGGGTGAGGGTCCCAGGGATGGACCCATTCGCCCTGCCTATGGCCCAGATCCCTGTGCAGACCCAGGAGGGGTCGGGCTGCCTGGTGGTTGGGGTTCTCCAGGATATCAGCAGTGAGGTGCTGTTGGGGGGTGACTGTGTATCTTTGGGACAGGATCCAGGCCCTGGCCCTGTAACGGCCGAGGATTTGAATTTGAACTCAGGAAACCAATTGGCTAAGAGGGAAATGGTCAGTGAAAATGCAAATGACCTGGCTGGCAGGGGGGAGGAGCTGCCAGGCCCCGGTTCCCTGCCTGCCTGTAACCAGACCCCTAGGGCGGGGTGGGACAGAGAGATGCTCCCCACCCCCCTGCACAATGGAGAGGTGGCTCAGGCAGTCTCTGATGCAGAGAGCAAAGCAGCGAGCTCGCTGCCTGGCCCCACAGGGACAGCCAGGGCAGCGCTGAGCACGGGGGGAGCAGAGACCCCAGCTGAGTGGGGGAACACACAGGCAGGGCAGGACGGCTGCCAACCAGGCTTGCCTGGTCCAGAGGTGCGGCCGGGAAGTGATTCCATGGCAGGGAGGGAGCCACCAGGGACAGGGCTCAGTGGGGCGGTGACCCCAGGCCTGGCCAGTGAGCTGCAGAGGGATCCCGCCTTGGAGAAGCTAAGGGAACTTGCTGGCCACAGCGCTGCAAACCCCCTTGGGGAAGACTGCAGAGACAGATCCCTGTGGGAGAAGGGATTCCTGTGCCGGGAATGGGCCCCCCAAGGGGAAGTAGAACTGTGGGGAATCAGGAGGCAGCCAGTGGGGCCCCAGAAGTATCATCACCGGCTATTGTACCTGGCCCAGGGTAAGGGAGAAGATCCCTGGAGGTCCCTGCCCATCAGAGAGGAACCTTTCCAGAAGGTGGCTATGAATAGGGTGGGCCCCCTCAGCAGGGCAACCTGGTCAGGGAAGAAATACATCCTGGTGGTGATGGATTTCGCCACCCGCTACCCAGAGGTGGTGGCTCTGTCCTCCACCGGGGCAGACACCGAGGCAGACGCGCTGCTGACCATCTTCAGCAGAATGGGGGTCCCCAGCGAGGTCTTTACAGATCAGGGATCCGAGGTTATCTCAGCCCGGCTCCGGGGCGTGTGGGAGAAAGGTGGGGTCTGGCCCACCTGGGCCTCTGCATATCACCCTCAGTCCAACGGGCTGGTGGAGAGAGTTCAGGGGACCGTGAGGCTGATGCTGAGGACTTGCATAAATCAGCATCCACAGGACTGGGACAAGTACCTGCCCCACCGATGGCACAGGGAAGTGCCCCAGGAATCACCAGGGGGCTTCCCTTTCAAGCTGTGGTATGGGAGGAGAGTAAGGGGACCCCTAGAACCGGTAAGGGACGATTGGGAGGATAAGGGGGAAGACCCCCTGATGGATCTCTCCCCTGAGATGGGAGCCCATCCTCCCATCAGGTGTCCCCCATTCAGAGTAACTGGGAAAAGAGCCCAGAACCTGGAGAGAGAGGCCAAGGACAGGCTGGCTTTAGAGGTGAACCAGTCATTCAACAGCCCAGGGCTGGCCAAGGTGGAGGCGATCAGAGATTGGCCTGTTCCCCAGACCAAGAAACAGGTCCAGGCCTTTAGCGGGATGGCGGGGTACTACCAGAGGTTTGTACCCCCCTTTAGCTCCCTAGCTGCCCCCATCACAGAGCTAGGTAAGAAGGGGAAGCCAGACGAGGCAGTCTGGACCGAGGAGGGCCAGAGGGCTCTCTGTGCGCTGAAGGAGGCTCTAATCCAGGGCCCAATAGATCGAGTAAACCCAGACGGGGCCAAGCCCTGTACAGTGTTCACCGAAGCCTCAGACACAGGGCTGGGCGCGGTGCTGACGCAGGCCTATGCGAAGCGGGGGAGAGATACCCCATCGGGTATCTGAGCAAGGAGCTGCTGCCCTGGAGGCAGAACGGTCAGGCCATAGAGAGGGAATGCCTGGCCATGGTGCAGGCCCTTAAGAAGCAGCAGCCGGATCTATTTGGCTGGCGCTTTACGGGGTATAGTCACCACTCCGCCCCAACGTGGCTGCATCCAGGAAAAGGGGCCGATGCCGAGTGGCTGGTGACAGAGACACGTGGGCAGAGAGGGGACCAGATCAAGAGGGAGGCTCTTAACCAAGAGAGCCCGAATTACAGCCCCCCAGACTGGAGCGCTGGGAGAAGACCTCATCTCAGCTTGAACGCCAGGGGTTTTGGGATGGGAAAAGGGCACGGGCTGCATAAACCTTCCTACATGCGGCCTGTGGGTGCCATCAAGCACCCCCGACCTAAGGGAGCACGTGGAACTGGAACGGCCTGGTGTGACCAGGTTCGAACTTCCCCAGGTCACTGGCTAAAGTGACCCCGCTCAGTTCGGTCTCGAAGGGGGGAGAGATGTGACGAACTAGGACTGTTGTTAATGTTTTCCCTGAGTACTGTGTGGGTGCCTCGGTTTCCCCTATGCAGTGCTTGAGTATCTAGGTGGTGGAACAAGGATGCATGAGTGTTACAGAGGGGCCTGGACACAGAGAATGGCTGACTCTGTATCCTAGCAACTGATGGCCCCGGGCCCTCCCCTGCAAAGGTGAGAGCTGGAGGTGTTCGAACAAAGGGATCAAGTGACCTCCTGGCCCGGGAAGCAGA
Source organism: Chelydra serpentina (assembly GCA_037349315.1). Lineage (NCBI taxonomy): Eukaryota > Metazoa > Chordata > Testudines > Chelydridae > Chelydra > Chelydra serpentina. The sequence continues at coordinate 67,468 of JBAIAC010000650.1, forward strand.
CAAAGGGGGAGGAGGGGCTGGATAGTTTCAGTTTGGAGCTGGCCGGAGAAGAGGGGAGAGAGGCAGACAGGGTCTGGCCTCCCTGCCCCGTTTGGAGCTGTGGGGTGAAATGCAGGGAGCCCCCAGGCTGGGGTCTAAGCTCCCTGCCCCCCGGAAGGACCCGACTGAGGGGTCCTGGATGTACTGACAAGCTCTGGTTGGACTGTGTTCCTGGCATCTCTAATAAACCTTCTGTTCTACTGGCTGGCTGAGACTCCCAGTGAATCCGGGGAAGAGGGTGCAGGGCCAGACTCCCCCACACTCCGTGACAGCTGGGCGTGGAGAAGACGGACAAGAGCTGTCTGGTGGCTGTGTTGAGCTCTGGACTCTCAGAGACAGCACACACACCTCAGACAACAGACAAGGAGACAGAGAGAGACAAGCCAGCAAGCCCTGGCCTGGCATTGGCCAGGCCGGCCCACAGCTCCACCTTGGCCTCCCAGAGCTAGGGACTGGCAGACGCTGTAGCCAGGCGGCTGATCCACAGCTCCCGTTTGGCCAGGCGGCCGGGGCTGCTGCAGATCCGCCCTGGGAGCATCGCACTCAGACGGGGCTCGGGACAAGCCTCCTGCCGGGACCTGGCTGGGCTGGACTCGCCGCAGGAGCCGCACAGACAAGAACTAGAGCTCACGGAGGACAGGTCCATCAATGGCTATTAGCCAAGATGATCAGGGCGCAGCCCCGGTCTTTGGGTGTCGCCTAAGTCTCTGACTGCCAGATGCCGGGACTGATGAGATGGGATGGATCCTATGCTAATTGCCCCGTTCTGTTCATTCCCTCTGAAGCACCTGGCACTGGCCACTGTCAGAAGACAGGACACTAGGTTAACATGGACCATTGGGTCTGACCCTGTATGGCGCTCGTACGTTCTCATAATCCGCAGCCCCCCGCTATCCCAGCCCTCCCTCTGCCCCCACCTCAGCCCCTCAATCCCGACCTGCAGCCTCTGGCACTACTGCAGAATCGGGCTCGGACAGGCAGAGGCAGAACGGGCCGAGGGTGCTGCCCTGCTGGGGCTGGGACAGGGACAGCCCAGCATTCTGGGTCTGGACTCGGGGGCCCTGGAAGACTCAGGACCCTGCCACGCCACGTGCTGGGCAGGCAGCTGCTGGCTCCTTAGCAGGCCGTCTAAGGTAGGTATTTCTGGGGGCCCTGTGCCAGCCCTGTCCAACCCCTCCAGTGCCCACCCCACCCAATCGCCCTCCTGTAAGGTCGGAGGCCTTTGTCTGCAGCCATGTTAGCAGAGCAGCAGCCATGAGCTAAGAAGCCACATCCCATCTAAATGACATTAAAACAATGTAATATCAGGCTGTTAAGAAGGAGACCCTGGTCTAATAGCACCCACTATCACCAGAGACAGAAACAGAGCTTAAGATGGTTAAAGAAAACTTAGTTTGACGGCATCCTGTCTGGCAAGAAATCACTTCTCAATAGTTGTGAAATCCTCATTTCTTTTTCTTCTCATTATGGTCCCCACTTCCCTATTGTTTGTCTGTATGATCTCTGTCTGGTTCTTTGATTGTTTCGGTCTATTACATAATTAATTTTGCTAGGTGTAAATTAAGGTGGTGGGGTATTAACTGGCTAGAGAATTTTGTTACAGTTGTGACGGAGCAGAGAGCGAGATGGGTCTGACCTGGGAGGCTGGCTGCATTGGGACAGGCTGCATCGGGAATGCGAGACTTTACCTGAGGCTGTAACATGAGCCAGGACGGGGGTTGGGAGGTGACACCTTTGGCTGGGAGAATGGTAAAAGGCTAGAGGAGGGGCCCCGGGGGAGGGGAAGAGCCTGCTGGAGGTTTCAGTTTGGCTGTTTTTTTGTCAGTTTGGAGCTGTGGGGTGAAATGCAGGGAGCCCCAGAGCCGGGGTCTAAGCTCCCTGCCCCCCAGAAGGCCCCAGCTGAGGGGTCCTGGGCATACTTACAAGCTCTGTTTGGACTCTTTCCTGACAACCCTAATAAACCTTCTGTTCTACTGGCTGGCTGAGAGTCACATTGAATCCCGGGAAGAGGGGTGCAGGACCTGACTCCCCCACACTCCGTGACAACAGTATATTAGGATTGGTTAGTAAAATGATTGGTTAAGGTCTAGCTAAGCAGGACTTAAGTTTCACTATATAAACTGGGGTCCGAAAGGAAGTTCTTTGGGAACAACTCCAGGACACAGCCCCATCAGAGCTGCCAGACCTCAACCCTCTGCCAATGACACTGTGCAGAAACTGGAGTCCCCCAGATGACCTGATCCTGACTGGCCAGCAAGAAAAGTTCACCTGATTGGGAGTGGTGAGCATTGTATGTGTAGTGTGTGCAGTCTTGTTCTGGTGATTGTTAATAAATAGAGGATAAGGATATTACTGTGTAAGACTCTTTCACTGGTAAAAGGTCCTGCAAACTCGCAGGGTTACACCTGGAGCCCTAGGAACGGGGTAGGGGCGGGGGCCCTAGAGTGTAAGGTGACACCGGAGCCCTAGGAACGGGGTAGGGGCGGGTCCCCTAGTGTGTGTGAGTAACAGAGAATTTTGTGCGGGTAACACTCCCACCCTGCGGCCACACCCTGTCCCCTTCCACCCCTGCTCCCACCCACCCTGTCCAGTGCCCATCCTGTCACCTGCCTGCCCATCCTCCTGCCCCGCCAAGCATCCCACCGAGCCTCTCTGGCACCCTGGCCCTGCGCATCCTAGTGCCAAGCGGGAGGCTGACTCACCATCATAGAAGCCGGCGGCCAGGTGCTGGTGGGGCTTGGAAGGCATCCAGGAGAGGCTGAAGCACTGGCCACACTCAGATGAGTTCCCTGCCTGGATGGAGCCAACCTGCAGGGTGGCGATACACTGCACCTGCGGGTGCCGAGGCCACGGCCTGGGTTAGCAGGGTGCTGGTACTAGCCGGCCCCTCTAGGCCCCCTCGCCAGCACCCACACCCATGGCACCAGCCCCATGGGACCAGGCATCACGCAGCACCATGAGCTGCAAACCACCAGGGCTAGTGCCCTGCGGGACCCAACTCCCATCCCCCTTCTAGACTGGGCCCCCCACAGGGGGAAATGCCCTGTGCTGCTCCCATTCCACCTCCTGGCCCCACGCTCCCCAGGGGCCAGGAGCCCTGCTGGGGCTCAGCACTGGTGCTCCCTACCGACCCAGATTCCACCTGCAGTCCTGGGCCATAGGGGCAGTGGGTGTGGTGGAAGGGCTGCCAGGAATGGGGGCACGGGCTGGGCACGGCATGCCAGCACCAGCAGACACTCACCTTGCAGATGGTGTGCTTTGGGAAGGGCCCACCTAGGAGAAAGGAGAGAGCAGGACAGTCAGAAAGGGCAGGAGCTGTGCCAAGGGCTAGCTGGGTGAGGCTGCCCCACAGCCCGGGTGAACGGTCCCAGTCCCTAAGGCTCCACACACTGTCCTGGGGCCCCTGCGGCCTGGCAGCTTGGCTGGCCTGGAGGAAGTGCTGTGCAGTGAGATGGACCGAGTCCAATCTGGTTGCCGAACAAAGATGGAGAGGGGAGTTGATCAGGGGGTCCTAGCCCCTACCCACAGAGAGAATCTCAGCTACAAGGGGCTGTTCAATGCAGCTGAGAAGAGCCGAAGAACCCACAGCAGAACGCAGACGCATTCCCATTCCCAATGAAAATACGGCCCCAGGTCTGACCAGGGAGGGTATTGAACTGTCCGGACAAGCTCTTAAGGGCAGGGGTGGATTCTCCACCCAGTGAAGGCGTCACATCGAGCCTGGCTACCCTGCCGGAAGGTGCTTTGGCCAAGGACCAGTAGCTGGGCTCAATGCAGGGGAAAGTGGGTGAGGTTCCCCGGCCCATGTTATCTAGCCGGTCACACTACATGCTCCCTCTGGCCATAGAGTCTATGAATCTAGGAGCTCTGCCTTCATTATTAGTCGTTAGGCAGCCCCATTAGACAGGTAAGTGGCCAATCAGGCCAGTTACTCCAGGGCTGTGCAGGGCCTCTTGCTGAGCTGGGCATAGTGCGGGGCCAGCTGGCTGCGGGCAAGCCAGCCAGAGTACTCGCAGGGCCTGCCTGCCCCTTTGGCAGGTTTATGCATGTCCTTGGTGGGGCAGCGGGACCCCCAATGCTGGGGCAGCTGCCCAGGGAGCTGCTAATGCAGGGCACACAGGCTGGCACGGACCCTGCTCCTGAGACAGGGCTGGCTGACTGGCTCCAACACATGCTGCAGTGGGGACCCCTAACTGAAGCCCCACCCTTGTGTCAGGAGCCTCTGCCCCCACAGCCAGCTCTGAGAGACAGCAGCTGGTAAGGATAGCGGGGCTCTCAGGGCTTCCCCTCCGTGGGACTCCTGGTGGCCCTGGGCTCATCCTGCCGGCCAGCACAAGGGCACTGTGGGCACTCAGGCGAGGCACTCTGCTTGGAAGGACCCCGTACCTTCTGGGACTAGTGGTGGAGGTGGTGTCCTGGATCTCCAGGATCTGTGCCATACCCAGCTTTTAACAGTTCCTCGGAGGAACCCCTTCCACGTGCTGGATCAGCTGGGGGGAGGGGGTCCCACTCTTCCTTGCGGATGGGCCACGCAGCCTCCAAATCTCTGAGACAGCCTCTGGGCTCCAGCCCTCCAGTTTTACCCCAGGAGCTCTGCCCAGTGAGCCCAGCTGAGCCAGACGCCTGGTCAGAGACTTTCACACTCTTCAGGGACTCATGCACCCAGCAAGTACCTGCAGCGGCAGCAGGCAGCCTTTTCCAGACAGAGCAGGTCTATCAGTCCCCTGGCACAGCGTGGGGAAGCCCTTCCGTTGGTCAGAGAACCAAAGGTGAAGACATAGAACTGGAAGGGACCTCGAGAGGTCTCTAATCCAGTCCCCTGCACTCAAGGCAGGACTAAGTATGATCTAGACCATCCCTGACAGATGTTTGTCCATCCTGCTCTTAAAAATTCCCAATGATGGAGATTCCACAACCTCCCTAGACAATTTATTCCAGTGCTTAACCACCCTGACAGCTAGGGAGTTTTTCCTAATGTCCAACCTAAACCGCCCTTGCTGCAATTTAACATGGTCAAGCCTGGCCAGTTCCAGGGTTCCCTTGAGCCAGGCTGCGGGGGACTGCCTTAGTTTATTGTGTCTGTCCATTTTCCTAGATCCCAAGGCCCGAAAGGCCCTTGTGAGCAGTGAATCTGACCCCGTGTCCCATAGGCCAGGGATCTGCCACACAAGGATTCCTAGAGCAGAGCTTATAGAAAAACAGCCAATCCGGATTGAAACATTCGCAGTGATGGAGCATAGGTCAGGACCTTGGTCAGTTGTTCCAAGGGTTAATGACTCTCCCTGTTAAACATTTACACCTTATTGCCAGTCTGAATATGTCTGGCTTCAGCTTCCTTGCTCTGCTAGCCTGAGCAGCCCGTCATTAAATCTTTGTTCCCCGTGTAGGGGCATAGTGTGTAATCACGGCACCCCTTGACCGTGTCTTTAGAGACTCCAGAAGCTCACTCACTCTAAGGCAGGCTTTCGAATCCTTCCGTCATTCTCATGCCTGTTCTCTCCAATTTATCAACATCCTTCCTGAACTGTGGGCACCAGGCCTGGATACAGGATCCCAACAGCAGTCACACCAGGGCCAAACAGAGGCACAATAACCTCTCTGCTCCTACTCGAGATTCCCGTTTATGCTCCCAGGATGGCATTAGCCCTTTTGGCCACAGTGTTACACTGGGAGCTCATGTCCAGCTATTGTCCAGCACGACACCCAGGGTAGAGTCCCTCAGCCTGTAAGTCTGGCCTGCCTCCTTTGTTCCTAGCTGTACATGTAGCCGTACTGAAATGTATACTGCTTGCTCGTGCCCAGTGTCCCAAGGGATCCAGATCTCTCGGTATCACTGACTTGTCCTCTTCATTATTCACCACTCCCCCAGTCTTTGGGTCATCTGAAAACTTTATCAATGCTTGGGTTTGTTTTCTTCCAGGTCATTGATAAAACTATTAAATAGCGGAGGGCCATGTCCCCTGTGGGGCCTCACTGGAAACAAACCCGCTTGATGAGAACCCCCATTTACAATACCTTTTGATCCATTTTTTAATCCATTTAATGTGGGACAGGTTCATTTTAGATCGTTCTAGTTTTTTAATCAAAATGTCGTGTGATACCAAGCCAAACGCCTTAGAGAACCCTAAGTATATCAGGTCAACACTATTACCATTATCAGCCAAGCATGTAAGCGCCTAATATCTATAGATCAAGTTAGTTGGACAGAATCTATTTCCCATAAACCCAGATGATCGCCATGAATTACATCACCCTCCATTAATTCTTTTATTAAGCTGTGTCTGTCAGTCCCGGGGAGGGCGGCTGTGTCTGAGCTGAGCTCCTCCCGGCCTCCTCTCACCTCTCAGTCCATTGTCCTCTTTCTGCAGAGCCCTGCTGAGTTCACCCATCCTGCCACCAGAACTTCCCCTGGATAGGTTCAGTCCTTGGGCCGCTCACTGCCTGTATGGATCCTCCATTGCAGGGGGCTGGCTCTAGCCAGTCCGTAACGCCCAGTCCTGTGACACAAACACCTAGTCTCTGGCTCTGTCCCCGCGGGGCAGCAGTCCCTAGGCCAGGGAGTCACTGCCGTGCGCATTATTCACAAATTCCCAACTTTGTGGGTGAGGCTGGGATGGGCCTGGGCACAGGGCACTCAGCTACCTGTAGGGCAAACTGGGGCCGGGGGTGGGAGTCTGACGATGTGGGGCCGGGCCTATGGCTTTCCTCACACTGTGGCAGCCCTCATGCAGCTCGTCCTGCCAACAGCCACCCAGCGACTTAACTGAGGTGCCACCCCCCAAATATGCCTCCATGACCCCTACCCCATCACAGCCTGTCCACTAAGCTCAGCCATGCTCCAACCTGCCCACCAGACAACATTCCTGCCCCCACAACTCACCCAGTGGGCTGGGTGCCCTGTGCCTCTCTCCCAACCCACCCATGCGCCCCTCCCCGTCCTGTCCGGTACAGCAGGAAACCCCCGGCATGGGTAATGAAGCCACCCCACAATACAGGGCTTGTCAAACCACCCCAGTGTTCCAGACACAGCAGCCCACCCCAAGGAGGCAGGGGGAGCAGATCCCCGTGAGATCAGCAGGTCTAGCAACCCTCGCTGCCCCACATGCCCCCCATTCCTCCTGCTCAGACATGACAGGCAGGGCAGGCAGCAGACAGGCACTTCAATTACTGCGTGGAGCGGAGCAGTCATGCATCTTCTCCGGTGCTTCAATTACAGATGGCCAGCTTGTCAATTCCCTCCTCCAGGTGGTGGGGAGGGGAGCAGCGCCTATGGAGACACTGTTGGGGGGTTGCAGGGCAGCCCTGGGACGGGGGGGTGCATGGAACAGAGGGAGGGCAGTTCACGCTGACCTGGGCATCTCCAGCACCAGCAGCCCTTAGGCCATGGCAGTGGGGCTGAGGCCAGCGAGAGGCCAGCGGGGATAGCTCTCCCACGCTGAGCCCAGAGCCGTCTGCACTGCGCTCCGGCAGCACCAGGCCAGCGGGCAGGGCAGGAGGGGAGCCCCCACCTCACAAAGAGGGCACTGTGCCGGCAGGGATTAAGCTGCCAGCCCAGGGGGATCAAGCCAGGAGGCAAAGGGTGAACCCGCTGTAGCTGGTGGGGAGGCTCCAAACTACAGGGGCTTTGCCAGGGGAGCGGGGCCTGCTGCAGAGCCTGGTTCCCAGAGCGGTTGCAGGGGGTGGGGCTGCAGAGGCTGATTAGCGCCCTGGCACAGGCCTGCCCCACGGAGGAGCGACTGGGCTGGGCTTCACATCGTTTCAACGCGAGCACAGGAGACACTGGCCAAGGCTGAACGAGCACAGGCACTACCCATCCATCACACCCAGCCCCCGCAGACCAGCCTCGTTTCAAGCATCGTTAGCTGCCAGACTTGGCTGAGAGCACCGAGGCCCCTCCCAGCCCAAAGGCAGGCCTCCCATTCCCACACCCAGCTCAGGCTTCCACGACTCCCCAGGCAGCAGCTGGGGCCTCGGCCCATGGGCAGCTCCGAGCGGGGCCGCCCCGCAGCGGGAGCATGGGGAGCCAGGAAGCCGCAGAGCCTGGGCCCCTTTCCTGCAGACGGCAGCACCCTCTGGTGGCCACAAGGACTAGCTGCACCTCACCAGCACTACCCCAGGAGCTCAGTGTGCGGGGGGGCCTGCTCCCCGACCCAGCCAGGTGGGGACGTCGCTGGGAAGCCCAGCTCCCCGTCAGCCTGTTCACCTTGGCAGCCCGCTCGGCAGGCAGGCTCAGAGCCCTCGCCCTGCCCATGTGGGGTGCGCACTGCCTTATCTGCAGCAGGGCTCCCAAGCATGTCCTAAGCCTGCCGCTGGCTCTCACTCTCTGGCAGGGAGGCCTCGGCCAGGCTGCAGCATGTCCAGGGGGCACAATGCAGGCACAGTGCTTCGAACGAGGGGCCCTGGTGCACAAAACCATGCTAACATGACCAGCGCACCACCGAGACCCCTGCCACGGGCAGAGCCTCCCAGGGGCACGCCCCTCTACCACCTGGCCTGGCCCAGCTTCTCTCTGGGCAGCACCCAGCCTGACATTTGGAGAGGGAACGCCCATGAACAAGGGAGCATGGCCAGGCTGGGGGAGAGTCTGCCAGGCCAGGAGGGGAGGAGACGCCCCCAGACAGCCAAGGGGCACAGACAGGCTGGGCTAGCTCATGGAGAAGCAGCAGACAGCCCTAGAGGTGCTGATGGATGGCTCCCGCCTGTCAGCCGACAGAGGCCAGACACCCAGCCTTGGCCTGCGTCCCCTCGGCAGCGCTCGACCTGCTGACCAGGGCATGCTTGGCTCGCCCGAGAGAGCTGGACGGGTCCAAGGGAAGGCTCTGAAGTGGGCTGAGTCCTTGCTGGAAGGATGCACCCAAAAAGCAGTGCTGGGAAGGGCCCCTCCCCCCAATCCCCTCCCTGGCTGTGCCACAAGGACCAGGTCTCCCTCGGGCCCCTGCAGCCGCTAGGTGAGCCAGTCAGATGCTGCGGCCCCAGCACCGCCCCCTGCTGTCTGCCCTTCGCCACGTTCCCGTCCCCCCACACACACCGAGATGGCCCCGGGCCTGGAGAAGAGCTGGCTGGCAGCACCCCCAAGCCAGGCTGAGGCCATCTGGCCCCGGTGCCATCTCCATGGGTGAGGGTCAGGCCAGTCCCCGGCCTGGGAGACGGCTGGATTCCTCGCTGAGCTCTCACGCAGCAGCACCCGGCAGTAACGCCGACGACCAGCTCCGGCTGGCTAGGAGCCTTGCCCCATCCCGGCAGATGAAGACTGCCTCAGTCACCCCTCTCGGGTGGGCTACAGCAGCGCAATGGACCTGGGCATGGAGCTGCCAACCCCTTCAGAATGCTGCAGCAGGTCTCCTGAGCGCCACGGCTACCGCCAATCTGTCAGCCCTGTCTCTGCCCTACGCTGCCTCCCAGGCGTTTCAAATCATGCCCCAGGGCTCAGCCCTTCTCTGCAAAGCACTGCAGGGCCTGGGCTCTGGGGAGCTGAGAGACTGAAGCTCCGGACACAGACAGCGGATGACAGCTTTGCTCCTCTGGCCCAACGGAGCTCTAAGGCCAGCTGGTCTGTGCCGGAGATGGGACATTTACGGGGGTGGGCCCAGACTGTGGAGTGAACTCGCCCAGAAGCAGCCTCCCACTTCCACTGCAAGGGCGGAGTGCGTTGCTTTAACCTCCCTTCTCCGATACACACCCCACAGCAGGGACGTCTAGACCCCAACCATCACCAAACCCAGTGCTGCATGCACACAAACAAACCTGGGGCTGCTGTGTAGTCACACTGCTCAACGCACAACCGGCAGGCGAGGCGCTCTGATACCAGTGCAGAGCGTGGTGCGAGAACCTCGCTAGCACAGCCGGGCCCCACCAGGGATTAGTCTGCCAGCAGAGCGTGGTGCGAGAACTCGCTAGAACAGCCGGGCCCCACCAGGGATTAGTCTGCTAGCAGAGCGCGGTGCGAGAACACACTGCCAGCAGAGCGTGGTGCGAGAACCTCGCTAGAACAGCCGGGCCCCACCAGGGATTAGTCTGCTAGCAGAGCGCGGTGCGAGAACACACTGCCAGCAGAGCGCGGTGCGAGAACACACTGCCAGCAGAGCGCGGTGCGAGAACTCGCTAGAACAGCCAGGCCCCACCAGGGATTAGTCTGCTAGCAGAGCGCGGTGCGAGAACACACTGCCAGCAGAGCGTGGTGCGAGAACCTCGCTAGAACAGCCGGGCCCCACCAGGGATTAGTCTGCCAGCAGAGCGCGGTGCGAGAATACACTGCCCGCAGAGTGCGGTGCACAGTGGGGTGCGAGAACCTCGCTAGCACAGCCGGGCCCCACCAGGGATTAGTCTGCCAGCAGAGCGCGGTGCGAGAACTCGCTAGAACAGCCGGGCCCCACCAGGGATTAGTCTGCTAGCAGAGCGCGGTGCGAGAACACACTGCCAGCAGAGCGTGGTGCGAGAACTCGCTAGAACAGCCGGGCCCCACCAGGGATTAGACTGCCAGCAGAGCGCGGTGCGAGAACCTCGCTAGAACAGCCGGGCCCCACCAGGGATTAGTCTGCCAGCAGAGCGCGGTGCGAGAACACACTGCCAGCAGAGCGTGGTGCGAGAACTCGCTAGAACAGCCGGGCCCCACCAGGGATTAGACTGCCAGCAGAGCGCGGTGCGAGAACCTCGCTAGAACAGCCGGGCCCCACCAGGGATTAGTCTGCCAGCAGAGCGCGGTGCGAGAACACACTGCCAGCAGAGCGTGGTGCGAGAACTCGCTAGAACAGCCGGGCCCCACCAGGGATTAGACTGCCAGCAGAGCGCGGTGCGAGAACCTCGCTAGAACAGCCGGGCCCCACCAGGGATTAGTCTGCCAGCAGAGCGCGGTGTGAGAATACACTGCCCGCAGAGTGCGGTGCGAGAACTCGCTAGCACAGCCGGGCCCCACCAGGGATTAGTCTGCCAGCAGAGCGCGGTGCGAGAATACACTGCCCGCAGAGTGCGGTGCACAGTGGGGTGCGAGAACCTCGCTAGCACAGCCGGGCCCCACCAGGGATTAGACTGCCAGCAGAGCGCGGTGCGAGAATACACTGCCCGCAGAGCGCGGTGCACAGTGGGGTGCGAGAACCTCGCTAGCACAGCCGGGCCCCACCAGGGATTAGACTGCCAGCAGAGCGCGGTGCGAGAATACACTGCCCGCAGAGCGCGGTGCACAGTGGGGTGCGAGAACTCGCTAGCACAGCCGGGCCCCACCAGGGATTAGTCTGCCAGCAGAGCGCGGTGCGAGAACTCGCTAGAACAGCCGGGCCCCACCAGGGATTAGTCTGCCAGCAGAGCGCGGTGCGAGAACTCGCTAGAACAGCCAGGCCCCACCAGGGATTAGTCTGCCAGCAGAGCGCGGTGCGAGAACACACTGCCAGCAGAGCGTGGTGCGAGAACACACTGCCAGCAGAGTGCGGTGCACAGTGGGGTGAGAGAACCTCGCTGGGCCCCACCAGGGCTAGAAAACTCCTGCGTCAGGCCACGTAGCTGAGGTGGGCTGACACAGGGAGCCGCATGGCTGCTTTGAGGGCGACCTGAGGCTCACACCAGGCCCAGGATCCATGGGTGGGGCCCTGGGCGTTGCATTTCTCAGGGTTTTCCCAGAGCCCCATGCGCTGCCCCCCCCAGGGTTTCAGTATTGTCACCCCTCCCCCCTCCGCCCCGCGGCACAGCTCTTCCTACCTTTTACCTGGGCTCTCTTGTGAGCGAGCAGGCCCTCGGGGTGCGGGAGGCTGTACACAAGCACTTTGCCGTCGGAAAAGGCTGCCGCCAGGAGGCCCAGCCGGCTCATCTGAGGGGGCTGGAGGGACAGACACACAGGCTGAGGGGCCAGGCTCCGGCTCCTGGGGAGACTCAGCCAGGACACCCCACCCCCCGCCAGGTCATGCCGAGCACTGCAGTGCAATGGTTCCATTCTGTGCCTGGGGCGGGTGCAATCTGTGGGCATAGCTCTGTGCTGGGGCTGCTGCAGCCACCCCACAGGCTGCTCGGAGTGGGGCAGGACCCAGGTCTGTGGGGCCCACTGCAGGGGCCGTCCCCAGAGCCAGCCTCCCCCCTGCCCTGCCACACCCCTACCTTCCTGCAGCTGGTGGGCAGCTCCCAGGCTCCGCTGGGGCAGAACTTCATGTCCCAGATGCAGCCGTGGTCGGCGGCGATGGCGTAGGCCAGCCTGGCTTTGGTGGCAGAGCTGCAGGCACAGGTAAGTTAGTGGGGGCCTGGCTGGTGGGCGTCAGGAGCCCCCCTCCACCTGCACAGGGCAGGGGGCAGAGCTCCAGCTCAGCCCTGGGCACATGCAGCAGGCAGGGAGAGCCCAGCAGAGCTCTGAAGACCCCCAGCCTGGGCACGGGCCAAGCCTCCAACCAGGACCAAGGTAAGTCGTGCCCCGCCCTGCAGAGCAGCTCCCAGGTGCCTGGGCCGTGCTTTCCCAGAGCACTCAGCCTTGGCCTCTGCCCAGGACTGGGCCACTGAGCTCCAGGGTCCTGGAGTAACTCTCCCGCCCCGCCCCCAGGGCTCGCCTGCCCGCCCCCCCGCACATGGGCTCTGCGCTCGCTCCCCTACCTTGCCCCCAGGGCTCTGCACTTCCCACCCCCGCAGGCTGTGGGCTCACCACCCCAACTCTCCCGCCCTGCCCCCTGGGCTCGCCTGCCCGCCCCCCCGCACATGGGCTCTGGGCTTGTTCGCCTACTCTGTCCCCCAGGGCTCTGCACGCCCCAGCCCCGCAGGCTGTGGCTCACCACCCCAACTCTCCCGCCCTGCCCCCTGGGCTCGCCCCCCCGCCCCCCCGCACATGGGCTCTGGGCTTGTCCGCCTACTCTGTCCCCCAGGGCTCTGCACGCCCCAGCCCCGCAGGCTGTGGGCTCACCACCCCAACTCTCCCGCCCCCGCCCCCTGGGCTCGCCTGCCCGCCCCCCCGCACATGGGCTCTGCGCTCGCTCCCCTACCTTGCCCCCAGGGCTCTGTAACCCCCCCACCCTGCACCCCCCATCCCCCAGGCTCTGCGCTGGCCAGAGCCTCTCCTGTACACACGACTCACCCTGCCTCCGGCTGCAGGACGCCCAGAGCCCAGAGCTGCAGCAGTGCAGGGCCTGTGTGGAGCTCGGCCAGGCTGTGCTTCTCGTCCATGCCCTTGTTACAGTAGAGCGCCACGTACTGGGGGGCGGCAGAGCCCTCTGGACACGGGCACCACTCCATGGCCCACACCGGGCCACCCACAAAGAAGGACACGTCCAGGCGCTCCTCGTGGGGCTGCAGGGAGTTGAACCTGCCGGGAGGAATGGGAGCCATGGGTACCAAGCGGGCAGCAGGGCAGGGGCGTGGCCAGCTAAGGGCTCTGCTGCCCAGGGGAACATGCAGAGCAAGGCAGGGCAGCTGCAGGCTGCCCCGACACTATGCCATAATCGAGCCGTGCTCCGGGGGTGGGAGCCCTGCCTGGACCTGAACCCAGGGCCTGGTACAGTGCAAAGGGAAGCCTGCAAGGAGGGACAGAGCACACCGCAGGCTCAGCTGTCCCTGCAGGCCTCGATTCCCATCAGCACCGGGGGGTGGCTGCGCTTGATCTCAGGGGAGAAGCCGCTCTGGGGGTTGCCAAGGCCCAGCAAGCCATTCTGGAGTAGGCACGGCCCTCCAGCTGCCAGGCCTGGCTCCGGACAGCGACCCTGGGGCTGGGCCATACCTGTTGATGCGGTACAGGACACCGTCTTCTTCGATGCCCTCCCGCTGGATGGAGAAGAGCGGAGACTTCATCTCCCCCGGCAGGTACTGGGCACATTCGCTGAAGGGGCAGAAGCAGAGCAGTGAGCAGGCACTGTCTCCTCTCTCAGGGACTTGACTTGGGAAACAAACCCGGCTTGGGGCCCCGGCACCCTCCTCCCCGGGGCTCCGGCCCGGCCCTCGGCACCCCCCACCCCAGGGCTCCGGCCCGGCCCTCGGCACCCCCCACCCCGGGGCTCCGGCCCGGCCCTCGGCACCCCCAACCCCGGGGCTCCGGCCCGGCCCTCGGCACTCTCAGCATCTCTCCCTGGGGAACCGGTCCAGCACTCTATTATCGGACACCTGCCAACCACCGAGGTCAGTGTAGGGAACTGCCCCTATGTTGTGCATTCACCCCTTACCCACTGCTCCATTGCCAGCCCCAAGGCAGGGGCTGCCCCATGCCCAGACTCGCCCAGCCTGCGGAAGGCCATTCACCTACCTCTCCGAGAGAAACGTCCACTTGCGCGTGGAAGGGAGCCAGTCGGGGAATTCCCAGGGGGAGTAGTGCTGGTCCCGCCTGTGGAGCACAAGGCATCAGAACCCCACATGCCCCCCGCCTGGCTGCTCTCCCTGCTGCTACAAGCCCAGGCTAGAGGCGGAAGCTGCAGGCTGGGGCATGAAGACAGTGGGGAATTCGAGGCCAGCCTGGCCCCAGTCCCTCACTCCTGAAACTCACCACCCCCAGGGCTCCTTGCCCCTCTCGAGTCACCTGTGCTGCAAAGGATCCTGCAGGCCTCTACCCACGGGGCAGCCCTGCGAGAGGCTGATGTGCCCAGCCCCGCCACCCCAGACTAAGGGGCAAGGGAGCCTTAGCCATGCCACCCAAAGGGCCCTTGGGACCGACTGCCTGCAGCCCCTCCAGCCCGGACAGCCGTGTGGATCACCCAGCCTGTCGCAGCCCCAGGGCCAGGCGCTCACCTCTCAGCACCCACCCTAGACCCGCGCGAGTGTGGCCGTACTCACAGGCTGTGGGTGATGCTGGGACACTTCCACACGGGGGCCATGATGGAGTTGTGGAAGCCATTGGGAGCAAGCCCTCGGCACTGGGGCTTGGACCTCTGAGCATAAGAGAAAGCAGCGTTAGAGCCAGGCGCTAGGTATCCAGCCACACCAAAGAGATGCCCCAGCCCAGGCCAGCTCTCGAGACACCCATGCCCTTAGCCACAGCTAGTTCCCTGTCCTCAGCCCAACCCACCCACGCCCCCAGACGCAGCCCCCCAACACACCTTCCACCCAGCCCCAGAACGGCAGGGGGATGCAGCCATCCCATGGAGCACTTACCCTCCCTCCCTCCCTCTCCAGGGCTGTGTCTGCCGTGAGCCTCTGCTCAGCCCACTGGCTCGGTCGGAGCACAAAGGCTGCTGCAGGCTGGAGAAGCGTAGCCCGTTTTGGCCACCTGTAGGGACCAGCAGGTGTGTGCCCACCCCCCAGCCTCAGCCCTGGCCAGCGTCAGTCCCAGAACCTCCAAGCCGGTAGACGGCAAGAACTGGCCCAGTGCAAACCAGCAAGTCTGGTAGCAAGGGTCTGTAATTAACATATCGGCTCCAGGCCAGCCAGAACCTCTGAACGGCAGGGGGATGCAGCCAGCCAGCGCCAGACCTAGATTTATAACACGGGAAAAGGTGACCTGGGCACGTCCAGCCCCATTTCTGAGCTCGGGAAATGCAAGGCGGGTGTTGGTAAATTGGAGACGGGTCACAGAAGAGCCTGGGACAGGCCCCCCCTGCACTACAGTCCCAGTGCAGACCAGCTTTCTGGTTAACGCTGACTCCTGCAAGTGTTCTAGAATTGGAGCTCCTCAGACTGCCTGGAAAGTCAGGGTGCTTCCTGGGGGCGGGAGCAGGTGTAGTGCCACATCTGGGATCACTGGAAAAAGGGGCTCCTGAGACTCAGCCCTCCCAGGACAAGGGCTTTTCTTAGGGTTGCATCATTCTGCCAACCTCTAGCCCTGGCAAAGAGTTACCCCTGGGAGCTCCTGGCACCACTGCTCCGAGGAGCCGCAGTCCCCAGCCTGTTTAGCTCTCAGAGCGACACAGGTCACACTGAGCAATTGTGGACAGAGGAACAGGAGGGCTTGCAGCCTCACCAGTCTCTCGGTAGCTGCAGAGCTCCAGAAGCCTCTGATCCTGACCCAGCCACCTAAAGTCAGGTCTAATCCCAGAGGGCAGAACGCTGGAAGAGGCCAAGAAGACGGCATGTAGCTTACACCTTTCTTTCTAGGGACGTAAGCAAAGTACTCTGGAAAAAATCAGACTCACATCTGCTTGCTGGGAAAGGGAGTGGGGGAAATGTCAGAGGGCTCAGGTGAGGGGGTGAAGATTTGGGAGGGACGGCCTGGGACATGGGAAAGGGGTGAGAGGCTGGGGGAGAATAGGGGCAGGGTACTGTAAGTCCCACATCTCCCCTCCTGTGTGTGCATCAGGATCCAAGGGTCCTGTGCCCTTCTACAGGGTCCCAACCCCTACCCCCCCACACATGAGCCAGTATCTGGGGGGCCTGAAGCCCTCTCCCTAATCTCCCCTGTGTGTGCTGAGATCTGGGGAGAGGGGCTTCTCCCCCCCCAGCCCCCATACGAGCAGGGGAACACTGTCACTCTGAGGATGTCCCTGCCTCCCCCTTGGGATCTGGTGGCCTTGGCTTCCTGGAGGATGGCAGCCTCTCTCTCTGCTCCACATGAGCCAGCATGTAGGGAGGTCCTGGTCCCCGGGCTGGGGAGCTCCCAAGAGGCATGGCGGGTGCATGAGCCTAGAGCACACTGCTGAGACCAGAGTGAGAGCGGAGACTAGGAGTACTTGCTGCACACCACAGGTTTCTGAAGCAGGAGGCGTGGGGATGGGAACAGCCACTGAGATGAATGTGATGGCCAGTCAGGATCAGGTCATCTGGGGAACTCCAGCTTCTGCACCTGTGGTTGGCAGGGTGCTGAGGTCTGGCAGCTCTGAGCTGGGGCCTGTGTCCTGGAGTTGGTTCCAAAGAACTTCCAAAAACAGAGCAGTGCACAGCAGAGCTATGGGTTTAGGCTTTACTTGTCTCCATTCAGCTGAGCCCATCACACTGGGACGAATGGGCCACTTCACACCACTCAGAGCCTCCTACGCTCTCAGGCTTCTCCAGTGCTGGGAATCTGGATTTAGCAAAGCTGCTGCTGACTGATTAATGCTTTTTTGTACACCACGGGCCTCTCATGCACTAATGGCTTAAAGGGATGGGAAGGGGAGAAGGGTGAACTGGGAAGTGGGGGGATTCTTACTTGGGGGATGGAGAGACACACACCAGTCTTCCCTCACATGCTTAGTTCCTGTAACCACCATGTAATAAAGCTGTCAGATTCCTGGGACATGGGCTTTCTCCTCACAGCCCTGCTGGGAACTACACATTACAAACATTTCAAAGCATGACCATTACGCCTGGTCCACTGTAACAAAGTGTGTGTGTGTGTGTGGGGGGGGGGGGGGGGCGCGCTTATGAATCACGTAGCAACCGTGTGGGCCAGTGGTGAGAACAGTGGACTGCGACTCAAAGCTTGGGCTCTATTCCCAGCTCTGCCACTGACCTGATGAGTGACTTTGGCCAAACCTCCATGCCTCAGTTTCCCCATCTGTATAATGGGGATAATGATTTTTCCCTCCTTGAAATATAATGATGAACACCATGAAAGACTTAGGTTATCCCCTTTATTACCAGGCCACGGCAGCGTTTAGGTTGCACACCTACATAATGACCACTACTTAAATGACCATTAACTCCTACCCACATCACTTCTCCTCCTGATTAAAAAAAACTAGGAAATTCACTGACCGAAGCCTTCATGCATGCAGAGCTGCAGGTGCCGGTGGTATATCTTGCCTTTCTAGAACATCGAGTTCAGCAAAACTCAAACTTGTGAAAACCAGGAAAGAGAGGGTTATGGGACATGGCCTCACAACCAGACTCTGCCCTCTGAGCGCTGCCCCAATAGGTTCATCATACACACACTCACACTCCCCCTTTACACTTTGCTGCATAGGAATGACCCACACTTACCTACTGTCACACACTTGGCCTAGTCCACAGAAACATCTTCTACATTTTATAACCCTTTATCCTCTTTTATGGGTTGTGCTGAAAGGAGAACAGTTAGGCTAGAGGGAGGGTACTAGGGGAGTTCCTCAAGGATCAGTCTTGGAACTAATCTTTGTAATCTTTTCATTAATGACTTTCGCACAAAACCAGGAATGTGCTAATGAACTTTGCTGATGAGACAAAGTTAGGAGGCATTGTCAATGCAGTGGAGGATTACACAGGAAGAACTGGATGACCTTGACAACCGGCGTGACCGAACTGGAATGAAATTCAATCGTACCAAGTGCAAGGGGGGATAAACAACAAGAGTTTATGCCACAAAATGGGGGCTCAGCAAAGACTTGGGTGTGTGGGTGGATCACAGGATGACCGTGAGCCATCAATGCGACATGGCTGTACGACCCTAGGACTTCAGAGGGGAGGTACCACTAGCAAAGACAGGGAAGCAATAATGCTCTTGTGCAAGGCACTCAAAGACCCCATCTGGAACACCATGCATAGCTTTGGTCACCCGTGTGCAAGACAGGAACTCAGACAGGAGCAGGCACAGAGAAGAGCTGCTAGGCTGCTGAGCAGAACGCAGGGCCTGTCTTATGGGAGCAGGCTGGCAGAGCTTGGACTACGCTAGCAAAACGCAGGCTGGGGGGAGTGGGGATCTGACTGCTCCCTGGGAATACAGCGCGGGTAACGCCCAAGGCAGGGGAGAGCTGCTGAAGCTAACGGCCAATGCTGGCACAAGACCACATAGGGATAAGCTGACCATGAACACGCTGAGGCTGGAGAGGAGAAAGTTTTGGACCATCAGAGGAGGGAGGGTCAGGAACAGCTTCCCAACAGGAGCTGTGGGAGCAAACCACCTCTCTGGCTCGACAAACTCCCAAAGGGGCTGCCTACGACCTCAGGGGACCAGGAGCTCCCTGCCAATCCTAGGCCCTGTGTTCAAACAGGGAGTTTGAGTCACTTTAAGCCGGCTGCTCTGCCTCCATGCCATGTCCCAGCACCCCCTCCCCCTGCACCCGGTAGGGATTGCTTCCCTCCCCCAGCCATGCTCTATAGCCCAGGGTGAGGGTGTCCACTTTAGGGCTCAGAGCTCAGGAGCTGACTGACCCCCTCCCTCTCTGCCTCCTACAAACATTAACCCAGGGCTGGTGTGACAAGGGGGCAACGTGAAGAGGATGCTGTTACCCCTGCTGACGGCATCCTCGGGGTGTGGCCCTGGACAGCCTCTGGCTCTGACTCAGAGACCTCGCTGAGCAGGACATCGCTCTCCTCTTCCTCCTCCTCTGCTGCCTGCAGCAGCACCTCCTCCGAGGGCACAAAGTCCACATCCCGGGAGAGGTCACCGTCACCAGCCTCCTCCTCGTTCCTCCTCCTGCTTCGGCGCTTCTTCCTCGAGCTGCCGGACTCTGGTTCCTGGGGGCCCTCGTTGGGAGCCAGGGGCTGGTACACCGATGTCAGCTCCTCGGCCAGCTCCTGCAGGTAAAGCAAGGCCCTGGGGGCACCAAAGGCATCACTGATAAGAGAGCTGCCCTTCCCCCTCAGGGCATCTCCCCAGGCTACAGTCATCGGGCCTGGTGCTCTGGGAAGAAGCATTTCTGCCACTGGTGCCCAGAGGGACCAGGCTGCACCGGGCCTGGAGACCCAAACCTTACCAGCAACTTCCCGTACCCCAGCCAAGCTCTGCATGCAGGAAACACGGCTCGCCCCTCTGGGGAAAAGCATAGCTTCCCCCATAGGAGCGCCAACAGAGCCCACCAATGCTCCTCTGAGTCAGCCAGGGCCACTAGAGAATGGGAGCACCACTGGCCTCCTCGGCCGTTTCCCTGATCTCCATGGTGTTCTCATTCAAGCTGAGACCATCACACCCCGCAGACCGTCCCAAGCTTTCCGGGTTCTCCTGTGCTGGGAATCTGGATATAGCAGAACTGTGGCTACTTTTCTCAAAGTGTTTTTGTTCACAACTGGCTTCTGTGCTTGTTATACATTGCAGGGGATGGAGACACCGGCACCAGCCTTGTTTCACAGGTTTAAAGTTCCTGTAACCATCACGTCATAAAACTGTCACACTCTTGGTAGCTAGACCGCCGTGTTTGAGATCTCGCTCTGTAGCCCTGGTGGGAACTGAACACTGCAAATATTCCAATCATGGCCATTATTCCCAGTCCACGATAACAAAGGGCAAGGGGTGAACCACTTAGGGAATGTCTACACTGCAACGTAAGCCTGGGCTCTAGCCTAGCCTCCCCGTGTGTCTACACTGCATTTGCTTGAGCCGGGTCCCAGGATTCAGCAAGAAGTATCCCACAATTCCATGGGACAACCTCCTTAGTCCTCTCCATCCCAACAATCTGCAATCCATTCTATTGAAAATGGAAGCCCCCCACCCTTGGTGAACAGCAGTCACTCAGGTCAGCATTAACCCATTCTCTACTGATCACCAATCTGCAAGCGCACTGTCAGAGCCTCCTGGGTCTGCAGTGGAGAGCGAACAGATCAAACCTTTTGCAAAGTGAGCAGCTTCAACTTTCCTGTAATGTTCAGGACGGGAAAAAGTTTTCCCCGCAGTGCACCATGGTCCTAGTGCTACAGCGGACACATTTCGGGGGGATGAGGGTGCTAGGGAGTCTGGGATAGGATTACTTTGGCGAGGGTCTGTGCACTGCGGTGTGGACACTAGAGCCCTAGGATCAAGCACAGATTAGAAAAGTCTTAATGTAGGGTTAAAATAGTGTAGATGCTCAAGCCCAGGGTTCCCTAGCTCAGGTCAGCTGACTCGAGTCCCACTAACCTTGGGCTTACACTGCGGTGTAGACATACCCTCTGGCATCACATCACTAGTCCACGCGGTTGCTGACGGGGACTCAGGAGCCCTGGGCTCTATTCCCAGCTCTGCCACTCGCCTGCTGGGTGACCTGGGCCAAATCTGAGGTGTACTGCTGCAAAGTGCTGTCAGGACTAGATGTTATCATTACCCAGTGTCTGAGCTGCACTCGTACAGACCTACATCTGCCTACGTGACCTGAACTACCAACACCACACTAGAAGAAACTAGGAAGTTCACTGACTAAAACGTCATCAATGCAGAGGCACGGTTGCCTGGTGGCATCTTGCGCCTTTCTAGAATGTTGAGTTCACCAAAACATGTCCCAGCAGACTCACTGCATGCTTACTCTCACTGTCCCTCTGCACCGTACTGAACAGGAGATCATTCAACCACGGCTTGCTCCATGGAAAGACCACCACCCTGCCACATTTCACAGCGCCTTCACCCCTACGCACATGGTGCCATCCAGCACTCTGCTTTCACTCACCCACAGCCACACTCACCTCCCACAAATTGCTGGCAATCCCCATTGCAAGACGACCCGTGCCCTGCTCCTGACAAAGCCTACACAATGCAATACTGACATGAGGGCTGCTGAATCTCCTAAGACACACAAGTACCTCTTTCCTTTGATCACACACACAGGGGTCAGGGAAAGGGGCTCATGAACAGCCCCCCCAAATCACCTCATATTACACACTCAGCTCAGCCAAGCTGCTCCAACGAATGTATCCATCATTCAATACAGCTATACCCAACGCAGCAGTCCCCGTGGCTAGTGCCAGCTCCGGGGTGGGGGGCAGAGTTAAGGTTACGTAGGCATGTACCGTCATTCTATTTCCTGGGTTTGAGTTTTACCCAACTCGATGATGTGGAAGGGCACCAGACGTCGCCGGGCAACCTTATCCCTGGGCTAATGACTGTTTTGTCAGTGAATTTTCAGATGAGAGTTGCTGAACTGGCAGGTGTCCAGCCCCTCGAGCTCTCCCACCCCAAGCCCGGAATGTCAGCATCCCATGACCATTTCCTCTTCAGCACTGCCCTCCCAGGGGCCCCTCTGGGGACAGGGCAGTGACGTCAGCTCCACACTTAGCCAATACCACCCCACGCCCAGTGTGACTCTGTGCTCTGCAGGGAACGTGCATGTGGGGGGTGAAGACAATGAGCAACTGCAGCTCATGGGAACGGATTCCCTGGTCAGTCTGCTGGCCGCAGCCCAGCGCACAGCATGGCAATCCCATCAGACAGTGTATTGCATTGAAAACCAGCCCTCCCAGAGCACAGTCAGAGCTGGCCCCTTGCTGCTGCAGATACACGAGGGGCAGAGCCTTCCCCAGCTCGGAGTGCTTCACTGGCCAGCCCAAACCACCTCCACCATTCTTGTGACTTGCCCAGGCACCTTCCCAAGACACCAGTGTGACGGAATGGGACTGTTCTTAATATTTCTATGCCTCAGTTTCCCCGAGGCATGTGTTAAGTCTCTAGGTAGTGGGCTAAAGGTGTGTGATTGCAGAACCCTAAAGGGCCAGTGTGATGACAGATGAAGCCATGCATCCGATGAAGTGGGTTCTAACCCACGAAAGCTTATGCTGAAATAAATTTGTTAGTCTCTAAAGTGCCACAAGTATTTGATTTTCTTTTTACTGACACAGACTAACATGGCTACTACACTGTAACCTGTGATGACAGAGAATGGCCGACACTCTGTCTCCTGGCAACTGATGATCGGGGCCCCTCCCCTGCAAAGGTGGCGTGACGAACTAGGACTACTGTTAATGTTTTCCCTGAGTACTGTGTGGGTGCCTCGGCCCTGGGTGCTGTGTGAGTGTGTGCTCTGTTTGGACTGTGTTCCTGGCATCTCTAATAAACCTTCTGTTCTACTGGCTGGCTGAGACTCCCAGTGAATCTGGGGAAGAGGGGTGCAGGTCCGGACTCCCCCACACTCCGTGACAACTGGCTGGCAGCGGTGGGACGTACTGCACCCCATGAACGGCACTTCCTGCAGTAAGTAACTGGGGAGCAGTAGAACGAAGGGGGGCTAACGAGGACCAGGCGTGCTGAAGGCTCACGGAGGAGCGGTTTCGGGGAGCGGAGGCACTACGCTTAACCCCTGGGAGCGTGTGACCAGCGAGAAGGACTGTGCAATGATGGGGTCCCCCTGGGGGCTGCAGTGAGCAGTCCCAGGGGTGGAGGAGCCTGCAGCTTAGCACTGGGAGAGAGAAGGATTTTTGCAGTGACAGGGTCCCCCTGGGGGTGCCGTGAGTGGACCCAGGGGCGGAGGAGCTGCAGCTCGACCCTGGCAAAGAGGCGGTGACCTGGAGAAAGGCTGGCACACTTGGGGTTCCTCCGGGAAACCGTGGGGAGCTAAGAGCACACAGGCCTGCGAATCCACAGCAACTTGGGAGCAGTGAAGTGATGGCGTATCGCCTTCTCCTTAAAAGAAGCATTGTAACCCTGTGCAAAAAGAGAGGGATACGCATTGGGAAGTTCACTAAAGCGCAATTAATCGCGCAGCTGGAGGAGGATGACCATTCTAAGCAGCAGATTCCTGACCCCGATGGGGCTACAGCAGGATCTGGGAGCAGCTTGAGCGGTAGCCTGGCATCCAGGTAAAGCAGGAGCAAATACAGGACCCTTAGGGTAAGTAGCTGTCTGTAGTGTGTGTTTGGGGGTACCTGCTGTGTGATCATTTGTTTGTTTGAAGGACCGTGTGCTGTGGCTGGCAGTTGGAAGCTGAGCTTCTACACCAGGCTTGAAACCTAGAAGCCTTAATCAGGGGGCGGGGCTAATCAGGGAGTCCAGGGCTTTATAAAGCAGTGAGCAAGCGACCAGGGAGCTTTGCGAACAGGGGAGTTTGGAAGGGGGCAAGCTATCCTTGCCATTCCTAACTCCTTTAACCCAAACTAAAGGGAAAGGCAGAGCAACCAGGGGGCTGCAGACGGGGGAGTGAGTATCTGTTGAGGGGACAGTTTGGCAGTTTGACCATGTACTTGATTGTTTGATTGCCTGTTTGAATATTGTGAATTGGGAGTGCTTTGTTCCAGGCTCTTCTAAAAAGACAGTCAGTCAGCTGCGAACCAGCTGAGCAGCGAATAGCAGAGAAGCAAACAGGTGGAGTTAGCCTGGGAGTTCGCCTGGAGAGAGCCTACTGCGGCATCCCCCTTGCAGGTTTCCCTGAGTAGCTTCTGCCACAAGTGAGGAAACTCTTCGAAGGAAGGGACTATGGATGCTGAGCGATCCGCTGTCGTGACCTGCACAGGATGTGCCATGTTTGTCTTTCTTCCACAGGATAGAAGCGACTGTCTGTACAAAGTGCAAGCTGATCTCCATATTGGAGGAGAAGATTCAAGGTCTGGAGAAACGAGTATCAACCCTGCGTTCCATAAGAGAAAATGAGGAGTTCCTGGATAGACGTCAGGATAGGCTTCAGCGGGCGCAGTGTTGTGAGGATTCAGAGCAGGCTGCGCAGCGGGGACAGAAGGCCAGTGAGGATAATTGGCGGCATGTGACCTCCAGAAGAGGAAAGAGTATGAGACAAGTCCATGTACCAGAAACGCATATTCAGATGAGCAACCGTTTTTCATGTTCTCTCCACAGGTACTAGTGCAGAGAGTGGAGTGAATGATGCATCTGAGGGAACAGAGCAGAAGGAGACTCCACTGACTGGAAGGCATGAGATGCACAGTCCTAGGGATGGGGGTTCCACGACCACCACTCCCAAGAGGAGGAGGAGGGTGGTGGTGGTCGGGGACTCTCTCCTCAGGGGGACTGAGTCATCTATCTGCCACCCTGACCGGGAAAACCGAGAGGTGTGCTGCTTGCCAGGGGCTAGGATTCATGATGTGACGGAGAGACTGCCGAGACTCATCAAGCCCTCAGATCGCTACCCCTTCCTGCTTCTCCACGTGGGCACCAATGATACTGCCAAGAATGACCTTGAGCGTATTACTGCAGACTACGTGGCTCTGGGAAGAAGGATAAAGGAGTTTGAGGCGCAAGTGGTGTTCTCGTCCATTCTCCCTGTGGCAGGAAAAGGCCGGGGTAGAGACCGTCGAATCGTGGAAGTCAACGAATGGCTACGCAGATGGTGTCGGAGAGAAGGGTTCAGATTCTTTGACCATGGGATGGTGTTCCAAGAAGAAGGAGTGCTAGGCAGAGATGGGCTCCACCTGACGAAGAGAGGGAAGAGCATCTTTGGAAGCAGGCTGGCTAACCTAGTGAGGAGGGCTTTAAACTAGGTTCACCGGGGGAAGGAGACCAAAGCCCCGAGGTAAGTGGGGAAGTGGGATACCGGGAGGAAGCACAAGTAGGTGAGTGCAAGAGGGGAGGGTTCCTGCCCCCTACTGGGACAGCAGGACGATCGGTGAGTTATCTTAAATGCCTATACACAAATGCAAGAAGCCTGGGGAACAAGCAGGGAGAATTGGAAGTCCTGGCACAGTCAAGGAATTATGATGTAATTGGAATAACAGAGATTTGGTGGGATAACTCACATGATTGGAGTACTGTCATGGATGGATATAAACTGTTCAGGAAGGATAGGCAGGGCAGAAAAGGTGGGGGAGTTGCGTTGTATGTAAGAGAGCAGTATGACTGCTCAGAGCTCCAGTATGAAACTGCAGAAAAACCTGAGAGTCTCTGGATTAAATTTAGAAGTGTGAGCAACAAGGGTAATGTCGTGGTGGGAGTATGCTACAGACCACCAGACCAGGGGGATGAGGTGGACGAGGCTTTCTTCCAGCAACTAACAGAAGTTACTAGATCACAGGCCCTGGTTCTCATGGGTGACTTTAATCACCCTGATATCTACTGGGAGAGCAATACAGCGGTCCACAGACAATCCAGGAAGTTTTTGGAAAGTGTAGGGGACAATTTCCTGGTGCAATTGCTGGAGGAACCAACTAGGGGAAAAGCTCTTCTTGACGTGCTGCTCACAAACAGGGAAGAAATAGTAGAGGAAGCAATAGTGGATGGGAACCTGGGAGGCAGTGACCATGAGATGGTCGAGTTCAGGATCCTGACACAAGGAAGAAAGGAGAGCAGTAGAATACAGAGCCTGGACTTCAGAAAAGCAGACTTTGACTCCCTCAGGGAACTGATGGGCAAGGTCCCCTGGGAGAATAACATGAGGGGGAAAGGAGTCGAGGAAAGCTGGCTGTATTTTAAAGAATCCTTATTGAGGTTGCAGGAACAAACCATCCCGATGTGTAGAAAGAAAAGTAAATATGGCAGGCGAACAGCTTGGCTTAACAGTGAAATCCTTGCTCGTCTTAAACACAAAAAAGCAGCTTACAAGAAGTGGAAGATTGGACAAATGACCAGGGAGGAGTATAAAAATATTGCTCAGGCATGCAGGAGTGAAATTAGGAAGGCCAAATCACACTTGGAGTTGCAGCTAGCTGGAGATGTTAGGAGTAACAAGAAGGGTTTCTTCAGGTATGTGAGCAACAAGAAGAAAGTCAAGGAAAGTGTGGGCCCCTTGCTGAATGAGGGAGGGAACCTAGTGACAGAGGATGTGGAGAAAGCTAGTGTACTCAATGCTTTTTTTGCCTCTGTCTTCACAGACAAGGGCAGCTCCCAGACGGCTGCACTCCGCAGCACGGTATGGGGAGGAGGTGACCAGCCCTCTGTGGAGAAAGAAGTAGTTCGGGACTATTTAGAAAAACTGGACGAGCACAAGTCCATGGGGCCAGTTGCACTGCATCCGAGGGTGCTAAAGGAGTTGGCCGATGTGATTGCAGAGCCATTGGCCATTATCTTTGACAAATCATGGCAATCGGGGGAGGTCCCGGATGACTGGAAAAAAGCTAATGTAGTGCCCATCTTTAAAAAAGGGAAGAAGGAAGATCCGGGGAACTACAGGCCAGTCAGTCTCACCTCAGTCCCTGGAAAAATCATGGAACAGGTCCTCAAGGAATCAATTCTGAACCACTTAAAGGAGGGGAAAGTGATCAGGAACAGTCAGCATGGATTCACCAAGGGCAAGTCATGCCTGACTAACCTAATTGCCTTCTATGATGAGATAACTGGCTCTGTGGATGAGGGGAAAGCAGTGGATGTGCTATTTCTTGACTTTAGCAAAGCTTTTGATACAGTCTCCCACAGTGTTCTTGCCAGCAAGTTAAAGAAGTATGGGCTGGATGAATGGACGGTAAGGTGGATAGAAAACTGGCTGGATGGTCGTGCTCACGGGTAGTGATCAACGGCATTTTGGGCTGTATAAGTAGGGGCATTTCCAGCAGATCGAGGGACGTGATTATTCCCCTCTATTCGGCACTGGGAAGGCCTCATTTGGAGTACTGTGTCCAGTTTTGGGCCCCACACTACAAGAAGGATGTGGATAAATTGGAAAGAGTCCAACGGAGGGCAACAGAAATGATTAGGGGGCTGGAGCACATGACTTATGAGGAGAGGCTGAGGGAACTGGGATTGTTTAGCCTGCAGAAGAGAAGAGTGAGGGGGGATTTGACAGCTGCTTTCAACTACCTAAAAGGGGGTTCCAAAGAGGATGGATCTAGACTGTTCTCAGTGGTAGAAGATGGCAGAAC
>JBAIAC010000651.1:0-97354 GCA_037349315.1 Chelydra serpentina
GAATCCTCTTAAAAACGCCAGTTAGGTTTGCTACTTCGCTTCTTGCACTGGACTATCTCCTCCAAAAGCAGTTATGCGCTACTTGTTGGCTTTTCGTACAGATCCGTTCGTGAGAATACCTCACTTACGATCAATTCAATCCTGTTCACTGCAAGTTCCAAATGTCTCCTGGAAGCCTCTATGAAACGCCCGTTAGATGTTCTACTGCGATTATTGTATCTATTAGTTTTTGAAAATGCCTCACAAAGCATTTCAATTTTGTTCACTGCTACAGACAAATGTAACCTGGAATCCTCCTCCAAAAGCCATTATGCTGCACTTGGCTTTTCGTAGAGATCCGTTCGTGAATACCTCTCAATGAACTATTCAATCCTGTTCACAGCAAGATCCAAATTTATCCTGGAATCCTCTTAAAAACTCCAGTTAGATGTGATGCAGCGCTTCGTGTACACATCGGTTCGTGAAAAACTTTTTCACTGCTACAATTAAATCTCTCCTGGAATCCTCCTCCAAAAGTATTTAAAGTACTGCTACGATTTTGGTACAGATCCGTCCGTGAGAATACCTCGCAATGCACAATTCAACCCTGGTCACTGATATTTCCAAATCTCGCCCTGGAATCCTCCTCCCAAAGCTATTAGAAGTAATGCTGCGAATTTGGTACAGATCCGTTCGTGAGAATACATCACTATGTTGAATTCAATCCTGTTCACAGCAAATTCCCAAATTTACCTGGAATACTCTTAATAACTCCAGTTAGATGTGATGCTGCGGTTCATGTGCACATCGATTAGTGAAAATAACTCACAAAGAGCATTTCAATTTTTTCACTGCCACAGCTAAATTTCTGTTGGAATCCTCCTCCAAAAGCAATTATGCTCTACTGCTTTGCTTTTCGTACAAATCCGTTCGTAAGAATACCTCGCAATGCACAATTCAATCCTGTTCACTGCTCCTGCCAAATCGCTCCTGTAATCCACCTCCAGAAGCTATTTTAATGAATTGCTACGATTTTGGTACAGATCCTTTCGTGAGAATACCTCACAATGAACAATTTAATCCTTTACACGGCAAGTTCCAAAATTTTCCTGGCATCCTCTTAAAATAGTCAAGTTAGATATGCAGCTGGGCTTCTTGTTCGTGAATATTCCTCACAAAGAGCATTGCAATTTTTTCAAGGCTTCAACTACATTTCTCCTGGAATCCTCCTCCAAAATTATTTAAAAGTCCTGCTACGATTTTGGTACAGATCGGTTCGTAAGAATACCACGCAATGAACAATTCAATCCTGTTCACTGCTATTTCCAAATCTCTCCTTTAAGTCACCTCGAGAAGATATTTTAATGTACTGGTGCATTTACGGTAAAGATCCTTTCGTAAGAATACCTCAGAATGAACAATTTAATTCTTTTCACTGCACGTTCCAAATTTATCCTGGAATACTCTTAAAATACGACAGTTAGATCTGCAGTGTGCTTCTTGTTCGTGACAATTCCTCACAAAGAGCATAGCTGTTTTTTAATTGCTACAAACTAAATATCTCCAGGAATCTTCCTAGAAATCAATTAGCCTGCACTACTTGGCAGTTCCTACTGTACCGCTTGTGAGAATACCTCGTTTTGAATAACTGAACCCTGTTCACTGCTACTGCCAAATCTCGCCTGGAATCCTTCTCCAAAAGATATATTCTTTTCACTGCTACAGACCAATTTCACATGGAATCCTCCTCCCAAAGCCGTTATGCTGCACTGGTTGGCTGTTCGAACAAATCCGTTCGTGAGAATACCTTACAATGAACAATTCAATCCTGTTAACAGCAAGTTCCAAATTTATCCTGGAATCCTCTTTAAAGGGCCAATTAGATGTTCTGCTGCGCTCTTTGTACGGATCGGTTCGTGAAAATTCTCACAAAGATCTTTAAAATTTTTTCACAGCTACAACTAAATTTCTCCTGGAATCCTCCACCGAAAGTACTTATTCAGCATTGGTGGGCATTTCGTACAAATCCGTTCGTGGGAATATCTCGCAATGAACAATTCAAACCTGTTCACTGCTATTGCCCAATATCTCCTGTAATACACCTAAAAAGCTGTTAAATGTAATGCTGCGATTTTTGTCCAGATCCGTTCGTGAGAATACCTCCCAATGAACACTTGAATCCTGTTAACAGCAAGTTCCAAATTTATCCTGCATTCCTCTTTTAAAGGACAGTTACATGTTTCTGCTGCGCTGTTTGTACAGATCGGTTCGTGAAAATTTCTCACAAAGAGCATCTGAATTTTTTAACTGCTACAACTAAATTTTTCCAGGAATGTTCCTAGAAATCAATTAGGCTGCACACCTTGGCTTTTCCTACTGTTCCTTTTGTGAGAATACCTCTTTTTCAAATCTCTCCTGTCATACAGCTACAAATGCTATCAAAATGTAATGCTGCCCTTTTGGTACAGATCCGTTCGTGAGAATACCTTGCAGTGAAAAATTCAATCCTGTTAATAGCAAGTTCCAAATTTATCCAGGACTCCCTTAAATAGGCCAGTTAGATGTTCTGCTACGCATTTTGTACAGATCGGTTCGTGAAAATTCCTCGCAAAGACCATTTCAATTTTTTACTGCTACAATTAAATTTCTCCTGGAATCCTCCAGCAAAAATAAATTTAGCTGCATTTGTTGGATTTTCGATCAACAATTCTTGCTACAGCCTAATCTCTCCTGATATACACCTACAAGAGCTATTTAAATGTAATGCTGCGATTTTGGTACAGATCCGTTCGTGAGAATACCTCACTACGATCAAGTCAATCCTGTTCACTGCAAGTTACAAATTTCTCCTTGAAGCCTCTTTGAAACGTATGACAGGAGAGATTTGCAAAAAAGGTATTCTCACAAAAGGAACAGTAAGAAAAGCCAAGGAGTGCAGCCTAATTGATTTCTAGGAACATTCCTGGAAAAATTTAGTTGTAGCAGTTAAAAAAATTCAAATGCTCTTTGTGAGAAATTTTCACGACCAGATCTGTACAAACAGCGCAGCAGAACATGTAACTGGCCTTTTTAAAGAGGATTGCAGGATAAATTTGGAACTTGCTGTTAACATGATTGAAGTGTTCATTGTAAGGAATTCTCACGAACGGATTTGTTCGAAGAGCCAACCAGTGCAGCATAACGGCTTTGAGAGGAGGATTCCATGTGAAATTGGTCTGTAGCAGTGAAAAGAATTGAAATGCTTTTTTGGCATTTTCATCAACTAATAGATACAAAAAGTGCAGTAGAACGTCTAACGGGCGTTTCAAAGAGGCTTCCAGGAGAAATTTGGCACTTGCAGTAAAGAGGATTGAATTGATCGAAGAGAGGTATTCTCACGAACGGATCTCTACGAAAATCGCAGCACTACACTTAAATATCTTTTGGAGAAGGGATTCCAGGCGATATTTGGCAGTAGCAATGAACAGGGTTCAGTTATTCAAAACGAGGTATTCTCACAAGCGCTACAGTAGGAACTGCCAAGTAGTCAGGCTAATTGATTTCTAGGAACAATCCTGGAGATATTTAGTTGTAGCAATTAAAAAACAGCAATGCTCTTTGTGAGGAATTGTCACGAACAAGAAGCACAACTGCAGATCTAACTGCAGATCTAAATGTCGTATTTTAAGAGTATTCCAAGAATACTCTTAAATAGCAGTGAATAGCAGTGAACAGGATTGAATTGTTCATTGCGTGGTATTCTTACGAACCGATCTGTAGCAGGACTTTTAAATAATTAAGGAGGAGGATTCCAGGAGAAATGTAGTTGAAGCCTTGAAAAAATTGAAATGGTCTTTGTGAGGAATATTCACGAACAAGAAGCCCAGCTGCATATCTAACTTGACTATTTTAAGAGGATGTCAGGAAAAGTTTGGAACTTGCCGTGTAAAGGGTTAAATTGTTCATTGTGAGGTATTCCTCACCAAAGGATCTGTACCAAAAACGTAGCAATTCATTAAAATAGCTTCTCGAGGTGGATTACAGGAGAGATTTGGCAGTAGCAGTGAACAGGATTGAATTGTGCATTGCGAGGTAGTCTTATGAACGGATTTGTACGAAAAGCAAAGCAGTAGAGCATAATTGCTTTTGGAGGAGGATTCCAACAGAAATTTAGCTGTGGCAGTGAAAAAATTGAAATGCTCTTTGTGAGTTATTTTCACTAATCGATGTGCACATGAACCGCAGCATCACATCTAACTGGAGTTATTAAGAGTATTCCAGGTTAATTTGGGAATTTGCTGTGAACAGGATTGAATTCAACATTGTGATGTATTCTCACGATCGGATCTGTACCAAATTCGCAGCATTACTTTCTAATAGCTTTGGGAGGAGGATTCCAGGCGAGATTTGGAAATATCAGTGACCAGGGTCTGAATTGTGCATTGCGAGGGTATTCTCACGGACGGATCTGTACCAAAATCGTAGCAGTACTTTAAATACTTTGGAGGAGGATTCCAGGAGAGATTTGGAAAGATCAGTGACCAGGGCTGAATTGTGCA
This sequence comes from Chelydra serpentina, assembly GCA_037349315.1. Taxonomy (NCBI): domain Eukaryota; kingdom Metazoa; phylum Chordata; order Testudines; family Chelydridae; genus Chelydra; species Chelydra serpentina. The sequence goes on from JBAIAC010000651.1 coordinate 4,518, forward strand.
TTGCGAGGTATTCTCACGAACGGATCTGTACGAAAAGCCCACCATTGCAGCATAATTGGTTTTTGAGGAGGATTCCGGGAGAAATTTAGTTGTAGCAGTGAAAAAATTGAAATGCTCTTTGTGAGGAATTTTCACGAAGAAGAAGCCCAGCAGCAATTTTAACTGGCGTTTTTAAGAGGATTCCCGGGAAAATATGGAACATGCTGTGAAAAGGCTTAAATTGTACACTGTGAGGTATTCTCACCAATAGAGCTGTAACAAAATCGCAGCATTCCATTCTAATAGCTTTTGGAGTTGGTTTACAGGAGAGATCTGGCAGTAGCAGTGAACAGGATTCATGTGATCATTGTGAGGTAGTCTTAGGAACGGATCCGTACCAAAATCGTAGCAGTAATTTAAAAAACTTTCGGAGGAGGATACCAGGAGAGATTTGGAAATATCAGTGACCAGGGCTGAATTGTGCATTGCGAGGTATTCTCACGAACGGAGCTGTACTAAAGGCCAACCAGTGCAGCATAATTACTCTTTGAGGAGGAATCCAGGAGAAATTTAATTGTAGCAGTGAAAAATTTTTTCACGAACCGATGTGTACACGAACCGATGTGTACACGAACCGATGTGTACCACGAAGCGCTGCATCACATCTAACTGGAGTTTTTAAGAGGATTCCAGGATAAATTTGGAACTTGCTGTGAACAGGATTGAATAGTTCATTGAGAGGTATTCACGAACGGATCTCTACGAAAAGCCAAGTGCAGCATAATGGCTTTTGGAGGAGGATTCCAGGTTACATTTGTCTGTAGCAGTGAACAAAATTGAAATGCTTTGTGAGGCATTTTCAAAAACTAATAGGTACAATAATCGCAGTAGAACATCTAACGGGCGTTTCATAGAGGCTTCCAGGAGACATTTGGAACTTGCAGTGAACAGGATTGAATTGATCGTAGTGAGGTATTCTCACGAACGGATCTGTACGAAAAGCCAACAAGTAGCGCATAACTGCTTTCGGAGGAGATAGTCCAGTGCATGAAGCGAAGCAGCAAACCTAACTGGCGTTTTTAAGAGGATTCCAGGATAAATTTGAATCGTGTTCTGAACAGGAATGAATTGTTCATTGAGCTGTATTGCGTGGATGTGGCTTGGGGTTTGAGGGTGCGGGTGATTGTGGGGGTTGGGTTAAGCGTGAGGGTGAGGTTGAAGGTTAGGGTTGGGGAGGGGGTAGGGGTGGGGGTGAGAGTGAGGGGGCGGGTTGGGGGTGGGGATTAGGTTGAGGGTGAGGGTGAGGGTGGGGGTGAGGGTTAGGCTGGGGGTGGGGTTTGGGGTGGCGGTTGGGGTGAGGGTTGGGTGGGGATTAGGATGAGGGTGGGAGTGAGGCTCACAGTGATGGTGAGGGTGGCGTTGGAGGTGAGGGTGAGGGTGGGGTGGGGTTGAAGATGGCGGTTGGGGTGAGGGTGAGGTTGAAGGTTAGGGTTGGGGAGGGGGTAGGAGTGGGGGTGAGAGTGAGGGTGGGGTGTGGGTGAGTATGAGGTAGAGGATGCAGGTTGGGGGTGGAGATTAGGTTGAGGGTGAGGGTGGGGGTGAGGCTCACGGTGATGGTGACGGTGGGGTTGGCGGTGGCAGTTGGGGTGAGGGTGGTCGTGGGGTGGGGTGGTGGGGTGGATGAGGGTGGGGGTGACGTGGTGGGGTGGGTGAGGGTGGGGGTGGGGGTGTGAGTGAGGGTTAGGGTTAGGGCTATGGTTATGGATAGGGTGAGGGGTGAGAATGAGGCTGAGGGTGGGGGAGTAACGCTCCACCTCACCCTTACCCCTACCCCACCCCCACCCTAACCCTAACCCTCACCCACGGACTCAACCTCACTCCAACCCCCATCCCCACACCCACCCCCAATCTCACCCTCACCCAAACCCCACCCTCACCCTCACCTACACCCTCACCTCCACCCCCATTCCCACCTCCAAGTTCACCGTCACCCTCACCCTTACCCCAACACCCACAATCACCCTCACCCTCAAACCCACGCCCACACCCACGAACACCCCACCCACAGCCCCACCCTTACGCTCACTCCCACCCCCACCCGCACCCTCTCCCTCACTCTCATCCCCTCCCTCACCCTCAGCCTCACTCCCACCCTCACCACCTATCCTCACCTTCACCCTCACCCCACCCTCAACCTCACCCTCACCCCAACCCCCACCCCAACCCTCACCATCACCCTGACACCTACCCCCAGGATGAGCATTACGGTGAGGGTGCGAGTGAGGGTGAGGGTGGGGGTGGATGTGGGTTGGGTGTTGGATTGAGAGTGAGGGTGCGGGTGCGGGTGTGAGTGGGGGTGACGGTGAGGGTGGGGGTGGGGGTGAGGGTCAGGGTGGGAGTGCGAGTGGCGGTTTGGGTGATGGTGTGGGTGAGGGTTATCGTGGGTGTGGTGATGCGAGGGTGACGGTGAGTGTGAGGTTGAGGGCAGTGCTGTGGATGAGAGTGAGGGTGAGTGTGAGAGTGTGGGTTGTTGTGGGGGTGGGGGGTGAGGGTGGGGGTGGGGGGTGAGGGTGAGGGTGGAGGTGGGGGTGAGGGTGAGGGTGGGGTTGTGGGTTACGGTGGGGGTGAGGGTGAGGGTGATGGTGAGGGTGACGTTTGGGTTGAGGGTGATGGTGAGGATTAGGGTGGGAGGTGAGAGGGGCGTTTGGGGTGAGGGTGAGGTTGAGCGTGAGGGTGAGGGTTAGGATTAGGCTGAGTGTGAGAGTGACGGTGAGTGTGAGGGTAAGGGTGAGAGTGAGGGTGTGGTTAGGAGAGGGGTGAGGGTGGGAGTGGGGGTGGGGGTGAGAATGGGAGTGGGGGTGGGGGTCAGGGTGAGGGTGGGGGTGGGGCGAGGGTGCGGGTGAGAGTGAGAGAGAGGGTGACGGTAGGACAGGGGGTGAGGGTGAGGGTTAGGGTGGGGTATGGTTTTACTGTGAGGGTGAGGGTGGGGGTTTGGGTGGGGGTGGGGGTGAGGGTGGCGGTGGGGATGGGGTTGTGTGTCGGGGATAGGATGAAGGTGAGTGTGGGAAAGAGGGCGGGGGTGGGGTTGAGTGTGATGGTGCGGGTGGGGGTGGGGTGAGGGTGAGGGTGAGGCTTAGGGTGAAGGTGAGTCTGGGGGTGAGGGTGAGGGAGGGGGCGGTGGTGGGGTGAGGGTGAGGGTGTGGATGAGGGTGAGTGTGTCGGTGGTGGTGGTGGTGGGGTTGAGGGTAGGGTTGATGATGAGGGTGAGGGTGAGGGTGGTGGTGGGAGTTGGGGTGATGGTGAGGGTGGGAGAGGGGGTGGGTGTGAGGGTGAGGGTGGGGTGAGCGTGAGGGTGAGGGTAAGGGAGAGGGTGAGGGTGAGGGTGAGCGTCGGGCTGGGGTGAGGGTGAGGGTGAGAGCGACGGTGGGGGTGGGGGGTGAGGATGAGGGTGAGGGTGAGGAGGAGGGTGGGGGTGCTGTTGAGGATCAGGGTGAGTGTGAGGAGGAGGATGGGGTGGAGGTCGGGGTGAGGGGGAGGGTGGAGGTGGGGATGGGGTGAGGTTGAGGGTGAGGGTGTGGGTGAGGGTGAGGGTGGTGGTGGTGGTGGGGCTAAGGGTGATAGTGACGGTAGGCTTTGGAGTTAGGGTTATCGTGAGGGTGAGGGTGAGGGAGGGGGTGGGGGTTGGGGTGTGTGTGAGGGTGAGGCTGAAGGTGAGGGTAAGGGTGGGGGTGGGGTGGCGGAGGGGGTTGGGGTGGGTGTGGAGGTTACGGTGAGGGTGAGGGTGAGGGTGGGGGTGGGGGTGGGAGTGCTGGTGAAGGGTGAGAGAGAGGGTGAGGGTGGGGGTGTGGTTTGGGGGTGAGGGTGAGGGTGAGGGTGGGGTTGGGGTGTGAGTGATTGTAAGCTGTGAGTGGGGGTAGCGGTGAGGGTGAGCGTAAGGGTTGGGGTGGGGTTAGGGGTGTGCCTGGTCGTGGGTATGGGTTTGTGTGTGAGGGTGAGGGTGATTGTGAGGGTTGGGGTAAGGATGAGAGTGATGGTGGGGTTGGGGGTGGGAGTTGGGGTGAGGTCGAGGGTGAGGGTGAGGGTTACGGATAGGGGAGTGTGAGGGTTGGACGTGGGGATGGGAGTGGGTGTGAGGGTGAGGGTGGGGGTGGATGTGGGTTGGGTGTTGGGTTGAGAGTGAGGGTGAGGGTGAGGGTGCGGGTGTGAGTGGGGGTGAGGGTGAGGGTGGGGGTGGGGGAGAGGGTCAGGGTGGGAGTGCGAGTGGCGGTTTGGGTGACGGTGTGGGTGAGGGTGAGCGTGGGGTGGCTATGAGAGAGAGGGCAAAGGTGAGGGTGAGGTTGAGGGCGGTGCTGTGGGTGAGAGTGAGGGTGAGGGTGAGAGTGTGGGTGGTTGTGGGGGTGAGGGTGGTGGTGGGGGTTGGGGTGTGTGTGAGGGTGAGGCTGAAGGTGAGGGTAAGGGTGGGGGTGGGGTGGCGGAGGGGTTTGGGGTGAGGGTGAGGGTGGGTGTGGAGGTTACGGTGAGGGTGAGGGTGAGGGTGGGGGTGGGGGTGGGAGTGCTGGTGAAGGGTGAGAGAGAGGGTGAGGGTGGGGGTGTGGTTTGGGGGTGAGGGTGAGGGTGGGGTTTTGGTGTGAGTGATTGTAAGCTGTGAGTGGGGGTAGCGGTGAGGGTGAGTGTAAGGGTTGGGGTGGGGTTAGGGGTGTGCCTGGTCGTGGGTATGGGTTTGTGTGTGAGGGTGAGGGTGATTGTGAGGGTTGGGGTAAGGATGAGAGTGATGGTGCGGTTGGGGGTGGGAGTTGGGGTGAGGTCGAGGGTGAGGGTGAGGGTTACGGATAGGGGGAGTGTGAGGGTTGGACGTGGGGGTGGGAGTGGGGGTGAGGGTGAGGGTGGGGGTGGATGTGGGTTGGGTGTTGGGTTGAGAGTGAGGGTGAGGGTGAGGGTGCGGGTGTGAGTGGGGGTGAGGGTTGGGGTGGGGGTGAGGGTCAGGGTGGGAGTGCGAGTGGCGGTTTGGGTGACGGTGTGGGTGAGGGTGATTGTGGGGGTGGCGACGAGAGAGAGGGTGACGGTGGGCGTGAGGTTGAGGTCAGTGCTGTGGATGAGAGTGAGGGTGAGGGTGAGAGTGTGGGTTGTTGTGGGGGTGGGGGTGAGGGTGAATGTGGGGGTGGTGGTGAGGGTGAGGGTGGGGTTGTGGGGTACGGTGGGGGTGAGGGTGAGGGTGAGGGCGAGGGTCAGGCCTGGGGGTGGGGAACGGGGTGAGGGGGAGGGGGAGGGGGGGTGGGTGACGGTGAGGGTTGGGGTTGGTGAGGGGGTGGGGGTTAGGGTGAGGGTGGGAGTGGGGATAAGGGTGAAGGTGAGGGTGAGTGTGGGGGTGGGAGTCAGTGTGGGGTGATGGTGAGGGGGCGGGTGGGGGTTTTTTGGTGTTCGTGAGGTTGAGGGTGAGGGGTAGGGTGAGGGTGAAGATGAGAGTGAGGATGGGGGTTTGGGGTGAGGGTGAGTTTGAGGGTGAGGGTGGGGTTGGGGGTGAGGGTGGTGGCGGCAGTTAGGGTGAGGTTGATGGTGAGGGTGGGGGTGGGGGTGACGTTGAGGGTCGGGGTGAGGGTGACTGTGGTGGTGGGGGTGGGGGTGAGGGTGAGGGTGGGGGTGGGGGTGGGGATGAGGGTGAGGGTGAGGTTGAGGTCGAGGGTGGGGGTGGGGGTGGGAGTTGGGGTGAGGTTGAGGGTGAGGGTTACGGAAAGGGTGAGGGTGAGGTTGGGGGTGGGAGTGAGGGTCAGGGTTGGAGTGGGAGTGGGGTTTGGGTGGCGGTGTGGGTGAGGGTGAGCGTGGGGTGGCGATGAGAGAGAGGGCGAAGGTGAGGGTGAGGTTGAAGGCCGTGCTGTGGGTGAGAGTGGGGGTGAGGGTGGGGGTGGGGTTGAGGTTGTGGGTGTGGGTTACGGTGGGGGTGAGGGTCAGGGTGAGGGCGGGGGTGAGGCTGGGGGTGGGGGAGGGGGTGAGGGTGAGTGTGAGGGGGGGTGGGTGACGGTGAGGGCTCGGGTTGGGGAGGAGGTGGGGGTTAGGGTGGGGGTGGGGGTTCGTGTGAGGGTGAGGGTGAGTGTGGGATTGGGAGTCAGGGTGGGGGTGAGGGTGAGGGTGCGGTTTTTTGGTGGTGGTGAGGGTGAGGGTGGGGATTGCGGTTGCGGTTAGGGTGAGGGGTGGGGTGAGGGTGAAGGTGAGAGTGGGGATGGGGGTTTGGGGTGAGGGTGAGTTTGAGGGTGAGGGTGAGAGTGGGGTTGGGGGTGCGAGTGAGGGTGAGGGTCGGGGTGGCGCTGAGGGTATCGGTGAGGGAGGAGCTGGGGGTGGGGGTCAGGGTTAGGGTTAGGGTCGGAGTGGCGGCATGGGTGGGGGTGGGGCTGTGCGTGGGGTGAGGGTGAGGACGAGGATTAGGGTGGTGGGTGAGGGTGAGTGTGTGGGTGGGGGTGGGGTGAGGGTGAGGGTCGGAGTGGCGTTGGGGGTGAGGGTGAGGGTGGGCATGGGCCTGGGGGTGGGTGAGGGCGAGGATGAGGATTAGGGTGAGGGTGAGGGCGGGGATTCGGGTGGGGGTGAGAGTGAAGGTGGGAGTGGGGGTGGGGTTAGGGTTGGGGTGGGGTTAGTGTGAGGGGGAAGGAGACCAAAGCTCCGAGGTAAGTGGGGAAGTGGGATACCGGGAAGAAGCACAAATAGGTGAGTGCAAGAGGGGAGTGCTCCTGCCCCATACTGGGACAGCAGGACAATCGGTGAGTTATCTTAAATGCCTATACACAAATGCAAGAAGCCTGGGGAACAAGCAGGGAGAACCGGAAGTCCTGGCACAGTCAAGGAATTATGATGTAATTGGAATAACAGAGACTTGGTGGGATAACTCACATGATTGGAGTACTGTCATGGATGGCTATAAACTGTTCAGGAAGGATAGGCAGGGCAGAAAAGGTGGGGGAGTTTCGTTGTATGAAAGAGAGCAGTATGACTGCTCAGAGCTCCAGTATGAAACTGCAGAAAAACCTGAGGGTGTCTGGATGAAATTGAGAAGTGTGAGCAACAAGGGTAATGTCATGGTGGGAGTCTGCTACAGACCACCAGACCAGGGGGATGAGGTGGACGAGGCTTTCTTCCAGCAACTAACAGAAGATACTAGATCTCAGGCCCTGATTCTCATGGGTGACTTTTATCACCCCGATATCTGCTGGGGTAGCAATACAGCGGTCCACAGACAATCCAGGAAGTTTTTGGAAAGTGTAGGGGACAATTTCCTGGTGCGGTTGCTGGAGGAACCAACTAGGGGAAAAGCTCTTCTTGACCTGCTGCTCACAAACAGGGAGGAAATAGTAAAGAAAGCAATAGTGGATGGGAACCTGGGAGGCAGTGACCATGAGATAGTCGAGTTCAGGATCCTGACACAAGGAAGAAAGGAGAGCAGTAGAATACAGAGCCTGGACTTCAAAAAAGCAGACTTTGACTCCCTCAGGGAACTGATGGGCAAGGTCCCCTGGGAGAATAACATGAGGGGGAAAGGAGTCGAGGAAAGCTGGCTGTATTTTAAAGAATCCTTATTGAGGTTGCAGGAACAAACCATCCCGATGTGTAGAAAGAAAAGTAAATATGGCAGGCGACCAGCTTGGCTTAACAGTGAAATCCTTGCTCGTCTTAAACACAAAAAAGCAGCTTACAAGAAGTGGAAGATTGGACAAATGACCAGGGAGGAGTATAAAAATATTGTTCAGGCATGCAGGAGTGATATTAAAAAGCCAAATCACACTTGGAGTTGCAGCTAGCCGGAGATGTTAGGAGTAACAAGAAGGGTTTCTTCAGGTATGTGAGCAACAAGAAGAAAATCAAGGAAAGTGTGGGCCTCTTGCTGAATGAGGGAGGGAACCTAGTGACAGAGGATGTGGAGAAAGCTAGTGTACTCAATGCTTTTTTTGCCTCTGTCTTCACAGACAAGGTCAGCTCCCAGACAGCTGCACTCCGCAGCACGGTATGGGGAGGAGGTGACCAGCCCTCTGAGGCGAAAGAAGTAGTTCGGGACTATTTAGAAAAGCTGGACGAACACAAGTCCATGGGGCCGGATGCACTGCATCCGAGGGTGCTAAAGGAGTTGGCCGATGTGATTGCAGAGCCATTGGCCATTATCTCTGACAAATCATGGCAATCGGGGAAGGTTCTGGATGACTTCAAAAAAAGCTAATGTAGTGCCCATCTTTAAAAAAGGGAAGAAGGAAGATCTGGGGAACTACAGGCCAGTCAGTCTCACCTCAGTCCCTGGAAAAATCATGGAACAGGTCCTCAAGGAATCAATTCTGAACCACTTAAAGGAGGGGAAAGTGATCAGGAACAGTCAGCATGGATTCACCAAGGGCAAGTCATGCCTGACTAACCTAATTGCCTTCTATGATGAGATAGCTGGCTCTGTGGATGAGGGGGAAAGCAGTGGATGTGCTATTTCTTGTCTTTAGCAAAGCTTTTGATACAGTCTCCCACAGTGTTCTTGCCAGCAAGTTAAAGAAGTATGGGCTGGATGAATGGACGGTAAGGTGGATAGAAAACTGGCTGGATGGTCGTGCTCAACGGGTAGTGATCAATGGCTCCATCTCCAGTTTTGGACCCCACACTACAAGAAGGATGTGGATAAATTGGAAAGAGTCCAACGGAGGGCAACGAAAATGATTAGGGGGCTGGAGCACATGACTTATGAGGAGAGGCTGAGGGAACTGGGATTGTTTAGCCTGCAGAAGAGAAGAGTGAGGGGGGATTTGATAGCTGCTTTCAACTACCTAAAAGGGGGTTCCAAAGAGGATGGATCTAGACTGTTCTCAGTGGTAGAAGATGACAGAACAAGGAGTAATGGTCTCAAGTTGCAGAGGGGGAGGTTTAGGTTGGATATTAGGAAAAACTTTTTCACTAGTAGGGTGGTGAAGCACTGGAATGGGTTACCTAGGGAGGTGGTGGAATCTCCTTCCTTAGCGGTTTTTAAGGTCAGGCTTGACAAAGCCCTGGCTGGGATGATCTAGTTGGGGTTGGTCCTGCTTTGAGCAGGGGGTTGGACTAGATGAACTCCTGAGGTCCCTTCCAGCCCTGAGATTCTATGATTCTATGATTCTATGATTCTATGGGGGTGAGGGTGAGGGTGTGGGTGAGGGTGCGGGTTAGTGCGAGGGTGCATTTGGGGGTAGGGTGGGAGTGACGGTGAGGGTGAGGATGAGGGTGGGGGTGTGGGTTAGGGTGAGGGTGAGGTTTGGGGTGGGGGTGAGAGGGAGGCTGTGGGTGAGGGTGAGGTTAAGGGTGGGGGGGAGGGTGATGGTGATGGTGGGGGTGGGGGTGGGGGTAAAGGTGAGGGTGAGGTTGGGGGTGGGGGTGGGAGTCAGGGTGAGGGTGAGGCTTAGTGTGAGGGTGGGTTTGGGGGTGGGGTGGGAGTGAAGGTGAGGGTGAGGTTGAGTGTTGGGGTTCGGGTGGGGGTGGGGGTGAGTGTGTGGGTGAGGGTGTGGGCGGGAGTGAGGGTGAGGGTGACTGGGTGGGGTTGGGAGTCAGGGTAAGTGTGAGGGTGGGGCTGGGTGTGAGGGTGAGCGTGAGGGTGAGAGTGAGGGTGGGGGTGGCATTTAGTGTGAGGTTGAGGGTACGGGTGGGGGTGGAGGTAAGGGTGAGGGTGGGGGTGGAGGTGAGGGTGAGGTTGAGGGTGAGGGTAAGGGTGAGGGTCGTGGCGAGGGTGAGGGTCAGGGTGGGGGTGGGGGTGGGTTTTAGAGTCAGGGTGAGGGTAGGGGTGGGGTGAGGGTGAGGGTGTGGGATATGGTGAGGGTGGGTTTGCGGTGTGGGAGTGATGGTGAGGGTGAGGTTGAGGGTTGGGGTGGGGGTGGTGGTGAGGGTGAGGGTTTGTGTGGGGTGAGGGTGAGGTTGAGTGTGTGGATGGGGTTGGGAGTGAGGGTGAGGCTGAGGGTGGGGGTGGCGGTGGGGCTGGGTGTGAGGGTGAGCGTGAGGGTGAGGGTAGGGGTGTGGGTGAGGGTGAGTGTGTGGGTGGGGGTGAGGGTGGGGGTGGGGGTGGGGGTGAGTGAGGGTGAGTGTGAGATTGAGGGTGGGTGTGGGGGTGGGGGGTGAGGGTGATGCTGAGGGTGGGTGTGGCAGTGGGGATGAGGGTGAGTGTGAAGGTGAGGGTAGGGGTGGGTGTGGGATGAGGGTGAGGGTGAGGGTTAGGGTTAGGGTGAGTGTGAGGTTGGGGGTGGGGGGTGAGGTTGAGGGTAAGGGGGAGGGTGATTGCGGGGGTGGATGTGAGGGTGAGTGTTGGGGTGGGTGTGAGGGTGAGCGTGGGGTTTGTGGTGGTGGTGAGCGTGAAGGTGGGAGTGGGAGTGGGGGTGAGGGTGAGGGTGAGGGCGTGGGTCGGGGTGAGGGTGAGGGTGAGGGTGGGGATGTGGGTAGGGGGCTGACGGTGAGGGTGAGTGTTGGTGTGGGGGTGGGGGTGGAAGTGAGGGTGAGGATGGGTGAGAGGGTGGGCATGGGGGTGGGGGTTAGGGTGAGGGTGACGGTGAGGTTGGGGGTGGGGGTCACGGTGAGTGTGTGGGTGGAGGTCGGAGTGATGGTGAGGGTGCGGATGAGGATGAGGAGTGGGGGTGGGGGTTAGCGTGAGGGTGGGTGTGTGGGATTGTGGTTAGGGTGAGGGTGAGGGTGAGGGTTGGGTTGGGGATTTTGGTGAGGTTGACGGTGAGGGTGGGGGTGGAGGTGAGGGTGAGGTTGAGGGTGAGGGTAAGGGTGAGGGTCGTGGCGAGGGTGAGGGTCAGGGTGGGGGTGGGGGTGGGTTTTAGAGTCAGGGTGAGGGTAGGGGTGGGGTGAGGGTGAGGGTGTGGGATATGGTGAGGGTGGGTTTGCGGTGTGGGAGTGATGGTGAGGGTGAGGTTGAGGGTTGGGGTGGGGGTGGTGGTGAGGGTGAGGGTTTGTGTGGGGTGAGGGTGAGGTTGAGTGTGTGGGTGGGGTTGGGAGTGAGGGTGAGGCTGAGGGTGGGGGTGGCGGTGGGGCTGGGTGTGAGGGTGAGCGTGAGGGTGAGGGTAGGGGTGTGGGTGAGGGTGAGTGTGTGGGTGGGGGTGAGGGTGGGGGTGGGGGTGAGTGAGGGTGAGTGTGAGATTGAGGGTGGGTGTGGGGGTGGGGGGTGAGGGTGATGCTGAGGGTGGGTGTGGCGGTGGGGATGAGGGTGAGAGTGAAGGTGAGGGTAGGGGTGGGTGTGGGAGTGAGGGTGAGGGTGAGGGTTAGGGGTGAGTGTGAGGTTGGGGGTGGGGGGTGAGGTTGAGGGTAAGGGGAGGGTGATTGCGGGGGTGGATGTGAGGGTGAGGGTGAGTGTTGGGGTGGGTGTGAGGGTGAGCGTGGGGTTTGTGGTGGTGGTGAGGGTGAAGGTGGGAGTGGGAGTGGGGGTGAGGGTGAGGGTGAGGGCGTGGGTGGGGGTGAGGGTGAGGGGTGAGGGTGGGGATGTGGGTGGGGGGCTGACGGTGAGGGTGAGTGTTGGTGTGGGGTGGAAGTGAGGGTGAGGATGGGTGAGAGGGTGGGCATGGGGGTGGGGGTTAGGGTGAGGGTGACGGTGAGGTTGGGGGTGGGGGTCACGGTGAGTGTGTGGGTGGAGGTCGGAGTGATGGTGAGGGTGCGGATGAGGATGAGGAGTGGGGGTGGGGGTTAGCGTGAGGGTGGGTGTGTGGGATTGTGGTTAGGGTGAGGGTGAGGGTGAGGGTTGGGTTGGGGATTTTGGTGAGGTTGACGGTGAGGGTGGGGGTGGGGGTGAGGGTGGGGGTGTGGTTTAGGGAGGGGTCGGAGTGAGGGGTCGGGTGAGGGTGGGGGGTGAGGGGGAGGGTGAGTGTTGGTGTGGGGGTGAGGGTGAGCGTGATGTTGAGGCTGGGGGTGCGGGTGTGGGTGAGGGTGGGGGAGGGGGGAGTGTGAGGGTGTCACGGAGTGTGGGGGAGTCAGGTTCTGCACCCCTCTTCCCGGGATTCAATGTGACTCTCAGCAAGCCAGTAGAACAGAAGGTTTATTTGGGTTGTCAGGAAAGAGTCCAAACAGAGCTTGTAAGTATAACCAGGACCCCTCAGCTGGGGCCTTCTGGGGGGCAGGGAGCTTAGACCCCGGCTCTGGGGCTCCCTGCGTTTCACCACCCAGCTCCAAACTGACAAAAAAACAGCCAAACCTCCAGCAGGCTCTTCCCCTCCCCGGGGTCCCTCCTCTCGCCTTTTACCATTCTCCCAGCCAAAGGTGTCACCTCCCAACCCCCGTCCTTGCTCATGTTACAGCCTCAGGTAAAGTCTCGCATTCCCGATGCAGACTTTCCCAATGCAGCCAGCCTCCCAGGTCAAATCCATCTCGCTCCCTACTCCGTCACATCCCTCTTCGAGACTGTACTGAGCGGGGTCACTCTAACCAGTGGCCTGGGGACGTTCAGGGCCCCCTCTCCGGGACAACTCATCCGCTATCAGGTTGGCACTTCCTTTCACATGGACCACGTCCATGTCGTAATCCTGCAGGAGCTTAGCGTTGGCCCCTTTCATCTGGTGTAGCCAGGTCAGGGACGAGTGGTCGGTGTACACGGTGAAGTGTCGCCCAAATAGATATGGCTCTAGTTTCTTGAGGGCCCACACCATGGCCAGGCATTCCTTCTCGATGGCCTCATAATTCTGCTCTCGGGGTAGCAGCTTCTTGCTTAAATACATGATGGGGTGTCTCTGCCCCGTTTCATCCTCCTGCATTAACACCGCCCCCAGTCCCATGTCTGAGGCGTCGGTGAACACCAGAAAGGGCTTGTCAAAGTCTGGGTTTGCCGGAACCGGGCCCCTGATCAAAGCCTCCTTCAGTGTACAGAGAGCCCTCTGGCACTCCTCGGTCCAGACCATCTTGTCTGGCTTCCCCTTCTTACCTCACCCCACCTCAGTCATGGGGGTGGCTATGGCGCTAAAGTGGGCACAAATCTTCGATAGTACCCCGCCATCCCAATATAGGCCTGGACCTGCTTTTTAGTTTGGGGAGCGGGCCAGTCCCGGATCACCTCCACCTTGGCTGGTTCTGGCTTTAGGCGGCCGCTCCCCACCCGGTGGCCCAGGTAGGACACTTCAGCCATCCCCACCTTGCACTTCTCCGCTTTTATGGTCAGCCCAGCCTCCCGGAGTCGGTCCAGCACTTGTTTAACTTGGGACACCTGGTCCTCCCAGGTCTGGCTAAAGACACAGATATCATCAATATACGCCACAGCGAAACTCTCCATCCCCTTCAGTAGCTGATCCACCAGGCGCTGGAAGGTGGCTGGCGCTCCCTTGAGGCCGAAAGGCAAGGTCAGGAATTCGTAGAGCCCCAGAGGGGTAATGAAGGCAGATTTCAGCCGGGCATCTGCATCCAGTGGCACTTGCCAGTAGCCTTTTGTAAGATCCATGGTGGTAAGGTACCGAGCCCCTCCCAGCTTGTCTAGGAGCTCGTCCGGCCGGGGCATGGGGTAGGCATCAGATACAGTGATGGCATTGAGCTTCCGATAGTCCACACAGAACTGGATCAACCCATCCCTTTTGGGGACCAGCACCACTGGCGAGGCCCAAGGGCTGGATGACGGCTGGATCACCCCCAAAGCCAGCATGTCCTTGACCTCTCTTTCCAGGTCCCGAGCTGTCTTCCCTGTGACTCGGAAGGGGGAGCATCTTATAGGTTGGTGCGCTCCTGTCTGCACCCGGTGGATGGTCAGATTAGTGCGTCCAGGCTGGTTGGAAAACAGCTGCCGGTACAGATGCAGCACCCCTCTGATCTCAGCTTGCTGGGCAGGGGCTAGCTGATCAGAGAGGGGGACTGTGACGGTGTGACGTATGCTGGAAATTAGTGCAGAGACAGAAGCCCACAAGAGAGCTGAGGAGGCCCACAAGGGAGCTATGGAAGCAGAGGAGCTGGCCCACAAGAGAGCTATGGAAGCAGAAAGAATCAGGGAGGAGGCGGCCCACAAGAGAGCTATGGAGGCCCAGAAGCATGAACTGGCCATCGCAGAGTTGAAGAGTCGAAACCCTTCAGCTGCCGGCTCCGCTTCCCCAAAAATCCCCAAATGGGAGCGTCTATGCCCCCAGTATGATGAATCCAAGGATATAGCCGAATATTTTATCACCTTCGAGAGACTGTGCTCCCTCCATGCGATCCCTGAAGATCAAAAAATGACCACCTTGATAGCCAAATTGACTGGCAGAGCTCTGGACGTATTCAATAAGATGCCCGTTGGGGATGCCTCCAATTATGGTAAATTTAAGGAACTGGTTTTGAAACAGTTTCAGGTTACACCTGAAACCTACAGGGTTAAATTCAGGAGTCTTAAGAGGGGAGATGGATTAAGTAATGTGGCTTATGCAAATGAAATGACAGTTCTGGTAGATAAGTGGGTGAGGGGAAGAGACATTACAAGCTTTGAAGGGATGTGTGATTTGGTTGCTCAGGAACAATTCCCGAATATGTGCAGTGATGATGTCAAACAGTACTTGTGGGACAAACAGGTAAAAGCAGTTAGTGAATTAGCTGGGTTTGCAGACTCTTATGAGCAGGCACAAGCTGCAATTAAGCATAAACCACTGGCAGAGGGGTACAGGGTCGAAGGAAAACAGAGTCACCGTGTTACCCCTGGGAAAAAGGAGGCTGGGCGCTCACCTCCCCATTCCCCTAGTACTCGTCCCAAATTCCCTGTACAATCGGAGGAGCCCAGGAGGTGCTATCGATGTAAGTCCACCGAGCACCTGAGAGATAAGTGTCCCCTGCTGAGTGAAAACAGGCATCAAGCGGCCCATGAAGCTGCTGCCTCTTTCCACACAGGGTTTGTGAAGTTGACTTCTACACCACCAAGCAGTGAGCATGTGCATGCTGTTAGACTGAATGGGAAGGTAATCACTGGGTTGAGAGATACAGGTGCTGAAATTTTCTATAGTCAGGAGGGACCTGATCCAAGAGAAGGATTGGTTGCCGGGTAAAGTGGCGGAATTGGAGCTGGTGGGTGGCTACAAAGTCATTGCACCTTTGGCAAAAGTACACATGCAAATGGAAAACTTGCAGGCTAAGCTAACTGTGGCAACAGTGTCACGCAATTTTGCACCATTTCTACTGGGAAATGATTTCTTTGCTGTGGCAGAATCTGTCCCAGGGCTGGGTGGCAGCAAGCAGGAACCTGGTGCTGAAAACCCCAGGCGGGGGGGGGGGGGGCGAAGTCACAGGGCCTGCAGCTGTGGCGGCAGGGGTGGCTGTGGCCAGTTCCTGTCCTGTAATCATCTCCCCGGGGGAGGGGAATGTTCTACCTCATAGCAAGGGGGGAATTTTGCAGGCCACTGAAGGGTCTATCTTAGCTTGCAGCTGGGAGCCCACAGCTGGACCAGGGTCACCTTCTCTTCGGGGGGACACGGGAGTGTCTGGCCCAGATAGAGGCCCAGGGAGGGAAGGTGAGGGGGGGCCGGAGAGCCCGCCAACCTTTTGTCAGGAGGATCTTGCCCAGGAGGAGGGTGAAAAGTCTGCATTTCAGATGCCAGACCCCTCTCCTGTGGATCAGGTTAGAAGGGAAAGCTGGGGGTCAGACCTCTTGGAGGGGGGAGTCCGTCCAGCTGACCTGTTGGGAACAGATACTGGGGTGTCCAAGAAAGAGGTTGTTCTTGCTACACGGGTAGGAGGTAAACCTCTCTCTTCAAAGCAGAAGGGAGCGAGTCTCTGCATGGGTGAAGCCACACAAGGGGATGGGAACCAGCCCAGAGAAATTCCAGAGGGAGGGGCCGAGGGCAGGCCGGGTTGCAGTACACCCTTTCCTTGCCAGAACCTCAAACCCATGCCTGATTCAGAAGCCTGCTCCAAAGAGGCAGAAGAATCTGAATCAGAGTGCCTACCAGGATACACAGACGGGTGGGTAATCCTGTGTCTTTCCCTACTTCATCTGTGGGTTATAACAAAGGAGTTAACACTGAGGGTCAACCCTTTCAAGATGGGGAACATACCTGATTGGTGGGAAAAACTGTTGTACATGCTTGGGATGGTGACCTCACGGTCGTACAAGCATGTTACCTGTCGGCCTGTATCGGGTAACCGGCTGGAAGCTTGGCACAACAGCAAAAGCATAACAGGCCCAGGCTGCTGTGTGAAAGGGGAAACTGAGGCACGCCGCCTCATGGCACTGAGAGCTAAATGCCGAGGTTCCTACGCCTTAACAGGTATTGCTATCTGTATCCTGTTAGCAATACTACACCCCAACCCATTTTCAGGCGCCCGGGGACCAGGAACCTCGCATTTTGCTAAAACCATTACGAATGACACCATGTGGTGTGCCGGTACTGAAAAGGGGTGTGACCAAAGACAAACAGGGGCTTTATGTGTACTGCCTCCGCCATGGACAGTGTCCAAGTCTCTGGCGGTAAGTTCAGGAGGAGGGTGTGACGGTGTTCCCCATAAAACTTTATGGGGAGATGCTTATAAATGTATATATGTAACTAGAATATGTTTTATGCTACATGTGCCATGTAACATATCGCTGTGAAAGTTATGACCTACTGAATTTACTCCTCCTCTTTGTATGCATGTATCATTGTTGTAGTTGGAGTTATGAAGATTGGTTTTATATTTGCTGGTTTTGTACATAGCCTTTGTAAGTGCATGGGATCATCTTTGGAGCAAAGAATGTGCCTGTTAAATGCGAGCACTTGACAGACAAAAGACGTTGCAGACCCCAATCCACATTGGGGCCGGGTCTGGAATGCAACTGGTTAGACTGGTTAGGGCGCATGGACAGGTGACTTGCCCATGTGATCCCAAAACTCCAGGGCAATTGGATCCTACGCAGGGAGAGGAAGAAAGGCTATAAAAGCCCTTGCAAGACCCTTCCATTTTGTCTTCAGCTGGCTAAAGGGAGAGGCTCTCCACCCCCCACCCCCAGGACATTCCTGAGGGCAACTGAATAAAGGACAAAGACACTAGGGGGTGTGAGCGACTGCTGGACCCAGGCTAATTCTACAGCCTGTAAAAAGGAAAATATCCGAATCTGGTGAGGCTTTTATCTGTGTTAACTTTGAATAGACATAGACGTGCGTGTTTTATTTTATTTTACTAAGTAACTTGCTTTGTTCTGTCTGTCACTACTTGAACTCACTTAAATCCTATTTTCTGTACTTATTAAAATCACTTTTTACCTATTAAGGTTCCTTGAGTAGGAGTTGGTGCCTGGGGAAAGTGAACAGTTGTGCATATCTTTCTATCTTTGAAATAGAAGGCGAACTATTTATGAGTTTACCCTGTATAAGCTTTATACAGGGTAAAACGGATTGATTAAGGGTTTGAACCTCCTTGGAGTTGAGCAGCTGGGTGTCAAAGGCAAGAGCGCTTCCAGGGGCCTTACAGTGGTGAGTGGACTTGGTTCGGACCTGGGTCTGTGTTTGCAGCAGATCAGTGGAATCTGGCTCAAAACAGACAGGATTCGGGAGTCCCAAGCTGGAAAAGGCCTGGAAGCAGGGGCAGAAGTAGCCTTGGCACACCAGGTGGCAACACCAAGCAGGTCTCTGTGGCCCCAACCCGTCACAGGGACCGTTTCTTCGGAGGAGCCAGCTCTTGTCTCAAGGAATAGATCTACTAGAGGGTCACTTCCCTGCTCCTCCCAATGTCCACACACGGCCAGCACCACATTCCCCCTGTCATAATATGGCTTCATCATATTGACATGGTACACCCGGCAGTGGTGTGCCCGGTTAGACAGCTGCACCACATAATTTACCTCATTTAGCTGCTTGACAACCTTGAAAGGGCCTTCCCAAGCGGCCTGCAGTGTGTTTTTCCTCACGGGGATGAGAACCATCACCTGATCCCCGGTGGCGTAGGCGCGGGCCCGTGCCGTGCGGTCGTACCAGACCTTTTGCTTCCTCTGGGCTCTGGCCAGATTTCCCTTGGCCAGGCCCATGAGCTCAGTAAATCTCTCTCGGAAGGTCAGGACATACTCCACCACTGACTCTCCCTCGGGGGCAGCCTTCCCCTCCATTCGTCTCTCATCAGGTCCAGGGGCCCCCTCACCCTCCTGCCGTATAACAGTTCGAAGGGCGAGAATCCGGTAGACTCCTGGGGCATTTCCCTGTACGCGAAAAGTAGGTGCGGTAGGTACTTGTCCCTGTCCTGCGGGTGCTGGTTCATAAATATTTTCAGCATCATCTTTAGCGTCCCATTGAACCTCTCCACCAGCCCATTGGACTGGGGATGATATGCTGAAGCCCAGCTGTGCCGGACCCCACATTTCTCCCACGAGCACCGGAGCAGGGCCGACATGAAGTTGGACCCTTGGTCTGTCAGGACTTCCTTGGGGAACCCCACTCGGCTGAAAATGGTCAGCAGCGCATCCGCCATGGTGTCTGCTTCAATGGAGGATAAGGGCACCGCCTCGGGGTAGCGGGTGGCGAAATCTACCACCACCAGATTGTATTTCTTCCCCGACCGGGTTGTCTTGCTGAGAGGCCCCACTATGTCCATAGCCACCTTCTGGAAGGGCT
This sequence comes from Chelydra serpentina, assembly GCA_037349315.1. NCBI lineage: Eukaryota > Metazoa > Chordata > Testudines > Chelydridae > Chelydra > Chelydra serpentina. Next base: position 22,976 of record JBAIAC010000651.1, read on the forward strand.
CCTCTATGATGGGCAAAGGCCTCAAAGTCGCTTTCCGCTTGTCCCGAGCCTTCCCCACCCGCTGGCAGGGGTCACAGGACCGGCAGTACTGATGGACAGTTGTAAAGACCCCAGGCCAGTAAATGTTCTGTAGCAGCCTCTGCCTGGTGCGCCGGATTCCCTGATGCCCTGCGAGAGGGATGTCATGGGCCAGGTACAGTAGCTTGCGGTGATACTTCTGGGGGACCACCAGCTGCCTCCTGATCCCCCATGTCTCCATCTCACCGGGGGGAGCCCATTCCCGGTACAGGAACCCCTTCTCCCACAGGAAACTCTCCTGGCAACCTCTCCACATGGTCCGCACCTCCCTGCGGTCGGCCAGGTCCCTGAGCTTCCGCAAGGAGGGATCTCTCTGTAACTCGGCCTGGAACTCAGCCGCTGGGGAAGGGATAGGAGCCTGCTCCCTTGTGCTGTCTGTGTCTGAGGCTGCAGCCTCTCTGCGCCTGGTCCTGGGGTACTCCCTCCCCACTGGGGCAGGGTCCTGCTCCCTGTGCGAGGTACCCTCTCCGAGGCCCAGGCGTAGCGCCCCTTGCCGGCTCAGGCTACGGGTCATGACCAGGGTGTCCAGGGATTCATTGGGCCAGTCTTCTAGGTCCCCCCCCATCAGTACCTCAGTGGACAAATTCTGGTGCACCCCTATGTCCTTGGGGCCCTCCTTGGCCCCCCATTTCAGGTGTACCCTACCTGACCCTAACAGGTGACCCCTGTTAGGGTCAGGTAGGTGTTGGGTACCACCCGATCTGGGGCCACCACCTCGGGCCGGGCCAGCATCACCTCCGCGCCCGTATCCCAGTATCCAGTGACCTTCCTCCCATCTATCTCCAGGGGAACAAGGCACTCTCTCCGAAGGGACAGCCCCACGCCCACCCTATAAACCGAGAACCCTGAGTCCGGAGCATCCAGCCGCCCTCCTCTGGGCTGTCGGCCCCTCGTCCGGCTGGGTCCCTACCCAGTTAACCCGGTGCGGGTTTGGTCTGCTCAGTCTGTCTCTGATCTTGGGGCACTGGGACCGTAAGTGGCCCCTCTGGCCGCAGTGATAGCAGCTCATGTCCCGTTGGTCCCCTCGAGCAGGTCGGTTGGTTCTGATGTCGGAGGTTCCCCTCGGGAGGGGGTTCTCCCTATTTCCCCTTTGGGAGGTCCCATGGTGACTCTCTTGCTGCCTCAGGGTGGGCCTGCTCCTTTGGGACTCCTCCCTGCCACCCCTTGACCGTCTGTTCACAAACTCGTCGGCCAGCCGCCCTGCGTGCTGCGGGCTCCCTGGATTTTTGTCCATCAACCATAGCTTCAGGTCTGATGGGCACTGTTCATACAGATGTTCCAGTATGAATAGTTCGAGCAGGCCTTCCATAGTTTGGGCCCCAGCAGTCCACTTGCGGGCATATCCATGTATCCGGTTGGCCAGTTGTAGGTACGTGATCTCAGGGGTTTTTCGCTGATCCCGGAACCTTTGACGGTACATCTCGGGAGTCAGCCCAAACTCACAGAGCGGGGCCTTTTTGAACAGTTCATAGTCCCCAGTCTCCGTCTCTTTCATTCGGCCGTACACGTCCAGGCCTGCAGGGTCTAGTAAGGGGGTGAGATACTGGATCTTTTCTGCAGGGTCAACCTTGGGCAACCTGCAGGCATTCTCAAAGGCCGCCAGGAAGCTGTCTATGTCTTCCCCTTCCTTACGCCGGGCCAGGAAGTTACAATCAAACTTCCCTGTAGTCTTGGGTCCCCCCTCACTCACCGCAGCCGGGGCCTCACTGCTCCTCAGTCTGGCCACCTCCAGCTCATGCTGGCGTTGTTTCTCCTCATGCTGGCGTTGTTTCTCCTTCTCTTGCACCTCATGCTGACGCTGCTTTTCACGATCCTCCAGCTCCTTCATTTTCATCTCCCAATCCAGCCGCCTCCACTGCTGGGATGGGGAGATCCTCCGGGAAGATCCCCTGCTGGCCGCTGGGTCAGGTGCCCTCGGTATTTGCTGGGCTTTCCCCAAACTCTCCCCTGTGCAGAGGCGAGAGGGGTCTTGGGATGTCTTCGGCAGCAGTCTGACCCCTCCCAGCCAGGTCAGGCCCTGGGGCCCATGCTGCGTCTGTCGGGCGGCTTCCCCCAGGGACAGGGATCGGGTCATCCAAGCGATCCTTCCCCTCCAGCTACGCAATCAGCTGGTCTTTGGTGGACTTCCCAATGCGCAGCCCCCTCTGCCTGCACAGCTCCACCAGGTCGTTCTTACGGTGCTTAGCATACATCTTCCTGTTGGCCACTCTCAGGCCTGTGCGGTCTTGGCCCCCACGGCTTCCAGGAGGAACCCCTAGTGTGCCAGCCCTTCTCACTGGTCACACCCCTCAGGGTTAAGCGTAACTAATCCGCCCCCTGAAACCGCTTCTCTCTGCCTCTTCAGCAACCTGCTCCCCGTCAATCCCCCTTCGTTGTACTGCTCTCCAGTCACTTACTGCAGGAAGTGCCATTCATGGGGTGCAGAAGATCCCACCTCTGCCACCAGTTGTCACGGAGTGGGGGAATCAGGTCCTGCACCCCTCTTCCCGGGATTCAATGTGACTCTCAGCAAGCCAGTAGAACAGAAGGTTTATTAGGGTTGTCAGGAAAGAGTCCAAACAGAGCTTGCAAGTATGACCAGGACCCCTCAGCTGGGGCCTTCTGGGGGGCAGGGAGCTTAGACCCCGGCTCTGGAGCTCTCTGCGTTTCACCACCCAGCTCCAAACTGAGAAAAAACCAGCCAAACCTCCAGCAGGCTCTTCCCCTCCCTCGGGGCCCCTCCTCTCGCCTTTTACCATTCTCCCAGCCAAAGGTGTCACCTCCCCACCCCCGTCCTGGCTCATGTTACAGCCTCAGGTAAAGTCTCACATTCCCGATGCAGACTTTTCCAATGCAGCCAGCCTCCCAGGTCAAATCCATCTCGCTCTCTACTCCGTGACAGAGGGTGAGGGTGGGGGTGGGGGTAAGGGTGAGGGTGGGGATGAGGGTGAGGGCGGGGGTGATGGTGAATGTGAGGTTGGGAGTTGGGTGGGGGTGAGGGTGATGGTGAGTGTGAGGGTGGGGACGTGGGTGGGGGTGAGGGTGAGGGTGACGGTGGGGGTGGGGGTGAGGTTGTGGGTTCGGGTGCGGGTGAGGGTGAGGGTGAGGGTTAGAGTTAGGTTTTCGGTCAGGGTCAGAGTGACGGTGATGGTGGGGGTGAGGGTGGGGGTGGAGTGGGGGTAGGGGTTGGGATTAGGGTGGGGGTGAGGGTGGGTGTGGTGGTTAGGGTGAGGGTGGGAGCTGCGGTGGGAGTGGTGGTGAGGGTGAGGGTGGGAGTTGGATTGGGCGTTGGGCTGAGGGTAAGGGTGAGGGATGGTGTGTGTGAGTGAGGGTGAGGGTGTGTGTGGGGGTGGTTGTGAGGGTGAGCGTTAGGGTGGGGGTGGGGTTGTGCGTGGGCGTTGGTGTGTGTTTGAGGTTGAGGGTGAGGGTGATTGTGGGGGTGTGTGTGCGGGTTGGGTTGAGGGTAGTGTTGAGGATGAGGGTGATGATGAGGGTGAAGGTGAGGGTGGGAGTGGGGGTGGGGGTGAGGGTGACGGTGAGGGTGGAGGTGAGGATGAGGGTGAGGGTGAGTAGGAGGGTGGAGTGGGGTCGGGGTGAGGGTGAGGGTGAGAGTGAGGGTGAGGGTGCGGATGGGGGTGAGGTTGAGTGTGAGGGTTATGGTGGGGTTATGGTTTAGGGTGTGGGTGAGGGTGGGGGTTTGGATCGGAATTAAGATGAAGGTGAGGGTGGGGGAGAGGGCGGGCATTGGGTTGGGGTTGAGGGTAAGGGTGAGGGTGGGAGTGGGGTGAGGGTGAGGCTTAGGGTGAAGGTGAATCTGGGGGTGAGGGTGACGGTGGGGGTGGGGTTGTGGGTGTGGGTGAGTTGAAGATGGGGGTGGGGGTTGGATTGAGGGTAGTGTTGAGGATGAGGGTGATGGTGAGGGTGAGGGTGGGAGTGGGAGTGGGGGTGAGGGTGACGGTGAGGGTGGGGGTGAGGGTGGGGTTAAGGGAGAGGGTGAGGGTTAGCGTCGGGCCTAAGTTTTATGGGGAACACCGTCACACACTCCTCCTGAACTTACTGCCAGAGACTTGGACACTGTCCATGGCGGAGGCAGTACACATAAAGCCCCTGTTTGTCTTTGGTCACACCCCTTTTCAGTACCGGCACACCACATGGTGTCATTCGTAATGGTTTTAGCAAAATGCGAGGTTCCTGGTCCCCGGGCGCCTGAAAATGGGTTGGGGTGTAGTATTGCTAACAGGATACAGATAGCAATACCTGTTAAGGCGTAGGAACCTCGGCATTTAGCTCTCAGTGCCATGAGGCGGCGTGCCTCAGTTTCCCCTTTCACACAGCAGCCTGGGACTGTTATGCTTTTGCTGTTGTGCCAAGCTTCCAGCCGGTTACCCGATACAGGCCGACAGGTAACATGCTTGTACGACCGTGAGGTCACCATCCCAAGCATGTACAACAGTTTTTCCCACCAATCAGGTATGTTCCCCATCTTGAAAGGGTTGACCCTCAGTGTTAACTCCTTTGTTATAACCCACAGATGAAGTAGGGAAAGACACAGGATTACCCACCCGTCTGTGTATCCTGGTAGGCACTCTGATTCAGATTCTTCTGCCTCTTTGGAGCAGGCTTCTGAATCAGGCATGGGTTTGAGGTTCTGGCAAGGAAAGGGTGTACTGCAACCCGGCCTGCCCTCGGCCCCTCCCTCTGGAATTTCTCTGGGCTGGTTCCCATCCCCTTGGGTGGCTTCACCCATGCAGAGACTCGCTCCCTTCTGCTTTGAAGAGAGAGGTTTACCTCCTACCCGTGTAGCAAGAACAACCTCTTTCTTGGACACCCCAGTATCTGTTCCCAACAGGTCAGCTGGACGGACTCCCCCCTCCAGGAGGTCTGACCCCCAGCTTTCCCTTCTAACCTGATCCACAGGAGAGGGGTCTGGCATCTGAAATGCAGACTTTTCACCCTCCTCCTGGGCAAGATCCTCCTGACAAAAGGTTGGCGGGCTCTCCGGCCCCCCCTCACCTTCCCTCCCTGGGCCTCTATCTGGGCCAGACACTCCCGTGTCCCCCCGAAGAGAAGGTGACCCTGGTCCAGCTGTGGGCTCCCAGCTGCAAGCTAAGATAGACCCTTCAGTGGCCTGCAAAATTCCCCCCTTTCTATGAGGTAGAACATTCCCCTCCCCCGGGGAGATGATTACAGGACAGGAACTGGCCACAGCCACCCCTGCCGCCACAGCTGCAGGCCCTGTGACTTCGCCCCCCCCCCCCCTGAGGTTTTCAGCACCAGGTTCCTGCTTGCTGCCACCCAGCCCTGGGACAGATTCTGCCACAGCAAAGAAATCATTTCCCAGTAGAAACGGTGCAAAATTGCGTGACACTGTTGCCACAGTTAGCTTAGCCTGCAAGTTTTCCATTTGCATGTGTACTTTTGCCAAAGGTGCAATGACTTTGTAGCCACCCACCAGCTCCAATTCCGCCACTTTACCCGGCAACCAATCCTTCTCTTGGATCAGGTCCCTCCTGACTATAGAAATTTCAGCACCTGTATCTCTCAACCCCGTGATTACCTTCCCATTCAGTCTAACAGCATGCACATGCTCACTGCTTGGTGGTGTAGAAGTCAGGTGCTCGGCGGACTTACATCGATAGCACCTCCTGGGCTCCTCCGATTGTACAGGGAATTTGGGACGAGTACTAGGGGAATGGGGAGGTGAGCGCCCAGCCTCCTTTTTCCCAGGGGTAACACGGTGACTCTGTTTTCCTTCGACCCTGTACCCCTCTGCCAGTGGTTTATGCTTAATTGCAGCTTGTGCCTGCTCATAAGAGTCTGCAAACCCAGCTAATTCACTAACTGCTTTTACCTGTTTGTCCCACAAGTACTGTTTGACATCATCACTGCACATATTCAGGAATTGTTCCTGAGCAACCAAATCACACATCCCTTCAAAGCTTGTAATGTCTCTTCCCCTCACCCACGTATCTACCAGAACTGTCATTTCATTTGCATAAGCCACATTACTTAATCCATCTCCCCTCTTAAGACTCCTGAATTTAACCCTGTAGGTTTCAGGTGTAACCTGAAACTGTTTCAAAACCAGTTCCTTAAATTTACCATAATTGGAGGCATCCCCAACGGGCATCTTATTGAATACATCCAGAGCTCTGCCAGTCAATTTGGCTATCAAGGTGGTCATTTTTTTGATCTTCAGGGATCGCATGGAGGGAGCACAGTCTCTCGAAGGTGATAAAATATTCGGCTATATCCTTGGATTCATCATACTGGGGGCATAGACGCTCCCATTTGGGGATTTTTGGGGAAGCGGAGCCGGCAGCTGAAGGGTTTCGACTCTTCAACTCTGCGATGGCCAGTTCATGCTTCTGGGCCTCCATAGCTCTCTTGTGGGCCGCCTCCTCCCTGATTCTTTCTGCTTCCATAGCTCTCTTGTGGGCCAGCTCCTCTGCTTCCATAGCTCCCTTGTGGGCCTCCTCAGCTCTCTTGTGGGCTTCTGTCTCTGCGTACATCACACCGTCACAGTCCCCCTCTCTGATCAGCTAGCCCCTGCCCAGCAAGCTGAGATCAGAGGGGTGCTGCATCTGTACCGGCAGCTGTTTTCCAACCAGCCTGGACGCACTAATCTGACCATCCACTGGGTGCAGACAGGAGCGCACCAACCTATAAGATGCTCCCCCTTCCGAGTCACAGGGAAGACAGCTCGGGACCTGGAAAGAGAGGTCAAGGACATGCTGGCTTTGGGGGTGATCCAGCCGTCATCCAGCCCTTGGGCCTCGCCAGTGGTGCTGGTCCCCAAAAGGGATGGGTTGATCCAGTTCTGTGTGGACTATCGGAAGCTCAATGCCATCACTGTATCTGATGCCTACCCCATGCCCCGGCCGGACGAGCTCCTAGACAAGCTGGGAGGGGCTCGGTACCTTACCACCATGGATCTTACAAAAGGCTACTGGCAAGTGCCACTGGATGCAGATGCCCGGCTGAAATCTGCCTTCATTACCCCTCTGGGGCTCTACGAATTCCTGACCTTGCCTTTCGGCCTCAAGGGAGCGCCAGCCACCTTCCAGCGCCTGGTGGATCAGCTACTGAAGGGGATGGAGAGTTTCGCTGTGGCATATATTGATGATATCTGTGTCTTTAGCCAGACCTGGGAGGACCAGGTGTCCCAAGTTAAACAAGTGCTGGACCGACTCCGGGAGGCTGGGCTGACCATAAAAGCGGAGAAGTGCAAGGTGGGGATGGCTGAAGTGTCCTACCTGGGCCACCGGGTGGGGAGCGGCCGCCTAAAGCCAGAACCAGCCAAGGTGGAGGTGATCCGGGACTGGCCCGCTCCCCAAACTAAAAAGCAGGTCCAGGCCTTTATTGGGATGGCGGGGTACTATCGAAGATTTGTGCCCACTTTAGCGCCATAGCCACCCCCATGACTGAGGTGGGGTGAGGTAAGAAGGGGAAGCCAGACAAGGTGGTCTGGACCGAGGAGTGCCAGAGGCCTCTCTGTACACTGAAGGAGGCTTTGATCAGGGGCCCGGTTCTGGCAAACCCAGACTTTGACAAGCCCTTTCTGGTGTTCACCGACGCCTCAGACATGGGACTGGGGGCGGTGTTAATGCAGGAGGATGAAACGGGGCAGAGACACCCCATCATGTATTTAAGCAAGAAGCTGCTACCCCGAGAGCAGAATTATGAGGCCATCGAGAAGGAATGCCTGGCCATGGTGTGGGCCCTCAAGAAACTAGAGCCATATCTATTTGGGCGACACTTCACCGTGTACACCGACCACTCGTCCCTGACCTGGCTACACCAGATGAAAGGGGCCAACGCTAAGCTCCTGCAGGATTACGACATGGACGTGGTCCATGTGAAAGGAAGTGCCAACCTGATAGCGGATGAGTTGTCCCGGAGAGGGGGCCCTGAACGTCCCCAGGCCACTGGTTAGAGTGACCCCGCTCAGTACAGTCTCGAAGAGGGATGTGACGGAGTAGGGAGCGAGATGGATTTGACCTGGGAGGCTGGCTGCATTGGGAAAGTCTGCATCGGGAATGCGAGACTTTACCTGAGGCTGTAACATGAGCCAGGACGGGGGTTGGGAGGTGACACCTTTGGATGGGAGAATGGTAAAAGGCGAGAGGAGGGACCCCGGGGGAGGGGAAGAGCCTGCTGGAGGTTTGGCTGTTTTTTTGTCAGTTTGGAGCTGGGTGGTGAAACGCAGGGAGCCCCAGAGCCGGGGTCTAAGCTCCCTGCCCCCCAGAAGGCCCCAGCTGAGGGGTCCTGGTTATACTTACAAGCTCTGTTTGGACTCTTTCCTGACAACCCAAATAAACCTTCTGTTCTACTGGCTTGCTGAGAGTCACATTGAATCCCGGGAAGAGGGGTGCAGGACCTGACTCCCCCACACTCCGTGACACCCTCACACTCCCCCCTCCCCCACCCTCACCCACATCCCCACCCCCAGCCTCAACATCACGCTCACCCTCACCCCCACCCCAACACTCCCCCTCCCCCTCACCCCCACCCTCACCCGACCCCTCACTCCGACCCCTCCCTAAACCACACCCCCACCCTCACCCCCACCCCCACCCTCACCGTCAACCTCACCAAAATCCCCAACCCAACCCTCACCCTCACCCTAACCACAATCCCACACACCCACCCTCACGCTAACCCCCACCCCCACTCCTCATCCTCATCCGCACCCTCACCATCACTCCGACCTCCACCCACACACTCACCGTGACCCCCACCCCCAACCTTACCGTCACCCTAACCCCCACCGCCATGCCCACCCTCTCACCCATCCTCACCCTCACTTCCACCCCCACCCCCACACCAACACTCACCCTCACCGTCAGCCCCCCACCCACATCCCCACCCTCACCCTCACCCTCACCCCCACCCCCACTCCCACCCTCACCCTCACCACCACCACAAACCCCACGCTCACCCTCACCCTCACCCTCACACCCACCCCAACACTCACCCTCACCCTCACATCCACCCCCGCAATCACCCTCCCCCTTACCCTCAACTTCACCCCCCACCCCCAACCTCACACTCACCCTAACCCTAACCCTCACCCTCACCCTCATCCCACACCCACCCCTACCCTCACCTTCACATTCACCCTCATCCCCACCGCCACACCCACCCTCAGCATCACCCTCACCCCCCACCCCCACACCCACCCTCAATCTCACACTCACCCTCACTCACCCCCACCCCCACCCCCACCCTCACCCCCACCCACACACTCACCCTCACCCCCACCCCTACCCTCACCCTCACGCTCACCCTCACACCCAGCCCCACCGCCACCCCCACCCTCAGCCTCACCCTCACTCCCAACCCCACCCACACACTCAACCTCACCCTCACCCCACACAAACCCTCACCCTCACCCTCACCGCCACCCCCACCCCAACCCTCAACCTCACCCTCACCATCACTCCCACACCGCAAACCCACCCTCACCATATCCCTCACCCTCACCCTCACCCCACCCCTACCCTCACCCTGACTCTAAAACCCACCCCCACCCTGACCCTCACCCTCGCCACGACCCTCACCCTTACCCTCACCCTCAACCTCACCCTCACCTCCACCCCCACCCTCACCCACAACCTCACCCCCAGCCCCACCCCCACCCTCACCCTTACCCCCACCCCCACCCGTACCCTCAACCTCACCCTAAATGCCACCCCCACCCTCACTCTCACCCTCACGCTCACCCTCACACCCAGCCCCACCCTCACACTTACCCTGACTCCCAACCCCACCCAAGCACTCACCCTCACCCTCACCCCCGCCCACACCCTCACCCACACACTCACCCCCACCCCCACCCGAACCCCAACACTCAACCTCACCCTCACCTTCACTCCCACCCCACCCCCAAACCCACCCTCACACTAAGCCTCACCCTCACCCTGACTCCCACCCCCACCCCCAACCTCACCCTCACCTTTACCCCCACCCCCACCATCACCATCACCCTCCCCCCCACCCTTAACCTCACCCTCACCCACAGCCTCCCTCTCACCCCCACCCCAAACCTCACCCTCACCCTAACCCACACCCCCACCCTCATCCTCACCCTCACCGTCACTCCCACCCTACCCCCAAACGCACCCTCGCACTAACCCGCACCCTCACCCACACCCTCACCCTCACCCCCATAGAATCATAGAATCATAGAATCATAGAATCTCAGGGCTGGAAGGGACCTCAGGAGTTCATCTAGTCCAACCCCCTGCTCAAAGCAGGACCAACCCCAACTAGATCATCCCAGCCAGGGCTTTGTCAAGCCTGACCTTAAAAACCGCTAAGGAAGGAGATTCCACCACCTCCCTAGGTAACCCATTCCAGTGCTTCACCACCCTACTAGTGAAAAAGTTTTTCCTAATATCCAACCTAAACCTCCCCCTCTGCAACTTGAGACCATTACTCCTTGTTCTGTCATCTTCTACCACTGAGAACAGTCTAGATCCATCCTCTTTGGAACCCCCTTTTAGGTAGTTGAAAGCAGCTATCAAATCCCCCCTCACTCTTCTCTTCTGCAGGCTAAACAATCCCAGTTCCCTCAGCCGCTCCTCATAAGTCATGTGCTCCAGCCCCCTAATCATTTTCGTTGCCCTCCGTTGGACTCTTTCCAATTTATCCACATCCTTCTTGTAGTGTGGGGTCCAAAACTGGAGATGGAGCCATTGATCACTACCCGTTGAGCACAACCATCCAGCCAGTTTTCTATCCACCTTACCGTCCATTCATCCAGCCCATACTTCTTTAACTTGCTGGCAAGAACACTGTGGGAGACTGTATCAAAAGCTTTGCTAAAGACAAGAAATAGCACATCCACTGCTTTCCCCTCATCCACAGAGCCAGCTATCTCATCATAGAAGGCAATTAGGTTAGTCAGGCATGACTTGCCCTTGGTGAATCCATGCTGACTGTTCCTGATCACTTTCCCCTCCTTTAAGTGGTTCAGAATTGATTCCTTGAGGACCTGTTCCATGATTTTTCCAGGGACTGAGGTGAGACTGACTGGCCTGTAGTTCCCCAGATCTTCCTTCTTCCCTTTTTTAAAGATGGGCACTACATTAGCTTTTTTTGAAGTCATCCAGAACCTTCCCCGATTGCCATGATTTGTCAGAGATAATGGCCAATGGCTCTGCAATCACATCGGCCAACTCCTTTAGCACCCTCGGATGCAGTGCATCCGGCCCCATGGACTTGTGTTCGTCCAGCTTTTCTAAATAGTCCCGAACTACTTCTTTCGCCTCAGAGGGCTGGTCACCTCCTCCCCATACCGTGCTGCGGAGTGCAGCTGTCTGGGAGCTGACCTTGTCTGTGAAGACAGAGGCAAAAAAAGCATTGAGTACACTAGCTTTCTCCACATCCTCTGTCACTAGGTTCCCTCCCTCATTCAGCAAGAGGCCCACACTTTCCTTGATTTTCTTCTTGTTGCTCACATACCTGAAGAAACCCTTCTTGTTACTCTAACATCTCCGGCTAGCTGCAACTCCAAGTGTGATTTGGCTTTTTAATATCACTCCTGCATGCCTAAACAATATTTTTATACTCCTCCCTGGTCATTTGTCCAATCTTCCACTTCTTGTAAGCTGCTTTTTTGTGTTTAAGACGAGCAAGGATTTCACTGTTAAGCCAAGCTGGTCGCCTGCCATATTTACTTTTCTTTCTACACATCGGGATGGTTTGTTCCTGCAACCTCAATAAGGATTCTTTAAAATACAGCCAGCTTTCCTCGACTCCTTTCCCCCTCATGTTATTCTCCCAGGGGACCTTGCCCATCAGTTCCCTGAGGGAGTCAAAGTCTGCTTTTTTGAAGTCCAGGCTCTGTATTCTACTGCTCTCCTTTCTTCCTTGTGTCAGGATCCTGAACTCGACTATCTCATGGTCACTGCCTCCCAGGTTCCCATCCACTATTGCTTTCTTTACTATTTCCTCCCTGTTTGTGAGCAGCAGGTCAAGAAGAGCTTTTCCCCTAGTTGGTTCCTCCAGCAACCGCACCAGGAAATTGTCCCCTACACTTTCCAAAAACTTCCTGGATTGTCTGTGGACCGCTGTATTGCTACCCCAGCAGATATCGGGGTGATTAAAGTCACCCATGAGAATCAGGGCCTGTGATCTAGTAACTTCTGTTAGTTGCTGGAAGAAAGCCTCGTCCACCTCATCCCCCTGGTCTGGTGGTCTGTAGCAGACTCCCACCATGACATTACCCTTGTTGCTCACACTTCTCAATTTCATCCAGACACCCTCAGGTTTTTCTGCAGTTTCATACTGGAGCTCTGAGCAGTCATACTGCTCTCTTACATACAACAAAACTCCCCCACCTTTTCTGCCCTGCCTATCCTTCCTGAACAGTTTATAGCCATCCATGACAGTACTCCAATCATGTGAGTTATCCCACCAAGTCTCTGTTATTCCAATTACATCATAATTCCTTGACTGTGCCAGGACTTCCGGTTCTCCCTGCTTGTTCCCCAGGCTTCTTGCATTTGTGTATAGGCATTTAAGATAACTCACCAATTGTCGTGCTGTCCCAGTATGGGGCAGGAGCCCTCCCCTCTTGCACTCACCTACTTGTGCTTCCTCACGGTATCCCACTTCCCCACTTACCTCGGAGCTTTGGTCTCCTTCCCCCTCACACTAACCCCACCCCAACCCTAACCCCACCCCCACTCCCACCTTCACTCTCACCCCCACCCGAATCCACGCCCTCACCCTCACCCTAATCCTCATACTCGCCCTCACCCCACCCCCAGCCCCACGCCCACCCTCACCCTCACCCCCACCGCCACTCCGACCCTCACCCTCACCCCACCCCCACCCACACACTCACCCTCACCCACCACCCTAATCCTCGTCCTCACCCTCACCCCACGCACAGCCCCACCCCCACCCTCACCCTCACCCATGCCGCCACTCCGACCCTAACCCTAACCCTGACCCCCACCCCCAGCTCCTCCCTCACCGACACCCTCAGCGCCACCCCGACCCTCACCCTCACCCGCACCCCCAACCCCACGCCCACCCTCACCCTCAAACTCACCCTCACCCCAAACCCCCATCCCCACTCTCACCTTCACCCTCACCCCACCCCTCAACCTAACCGCAACCCCAATCCCCACCCTTACCCTCACCACCACCAAAAACCCGCACCCTCACCCTCACCCCCACCCTGACTCCCAATCCCACACTCACCCTCACCCTCACACGAACCCCACCCCCACCCTCACCCTAACCCCCACCTCCTCCCCAACCCGAGCCCTCACCGTCACCCACCCCCCCTCACCCTCACCCCCTGCCCCACCCCCAGCCTCACCCAAGCCCTCACCCTGACCCTCACCCCCACCGTAACCCACACCCACAACCTCACCCCCACCCCCACCCTCACCCCCACCGCCACAACCACCCACACTCTCACCCTCACCCTCACTCTCACCCACAGCACCGCCCTCAACCTCACCCTCACCTTCGCCCTCTCTCTCATCGCCACCCCACGCTCACCCTAACCCCCACCCCCTCACCAACCCCAACCCTCACCGTCACCCACCCCCCCTCCCCCTCCCCCTCCCCCCCTCCGCCACCCTCACCCTCACCACCACCCCCACATTCACCCTCACCCCCACCCCCACAACAACCCACACTCTCACCCTCACCCTCACTCTCATCCACAGCACTGCCCTCAACCTCACGCCCACCGTCACCCTCTCTCTCGTCGCCACCCCACGCTCACCCTCACCCACACCGTCACCCAAACCCCACTCCCACTCCAACCCTGACCCTCACTCCCACCCCCACACTCACCCTCACCGCCACCCCCAACCTCACCCTCACCCTTTCCGTAACCCTCACCCTCACCCTCAACCTCACCCCAACTCCCACCCCCACCCCCACCCTCAACCTCAACCTCACCCTCACCCTCAACCCCACCCCCACCCTCACCCTCACCCCCACCCCCACCCCCACAGTCACCCTCACCCCGACCCTCAACGTCACCCCCACCCCCACCCTCACCATCAACCTCACCCTAACTGCCGCCACCACCCTCACCCCCAACCCCACCCTCACCCTTTCCGTAACCATCACCCTCACCCTCAACCTCACCCCAACTCCCCCCCACCCCCACCCTCAACCTCAACCTCACCCTCACCCTCAACCCCACCCCCACCCCCACCCTCACCCTCACCCCCACCCCCACAGTCACCCTCACCCCGACCCTCAACGTCACCCCCACCCCCACCCTCACCATCAACCTCACCCTAACTGCCGCCACCACCCTCACCCCAACCCCACCCTCACCCTCACCCTCAAACTCACCCTCACCCCAAACCCCCATCCTCACTCTCACCTTCACCCTCACCCTACCCCTCACCCTAAGCGCAACCCCAACCCCCACCCTCACCCTCACGAACACCAAAAAACCCCACCCGCCCCCTCACCATCACCCCACACTGACTCCCACCCCCACACTCACCCTCACCTTCACCCTTATCCCCACTCCCACCCTCACCCTAACCCCCACCCCCTCACCAACCCCAACCCTCACCATCACCCATCCCCCCTCCCCCTCCCCCTCCCCCCCTCCGCCACCCCCACCCTCACCCTCACCACCACCCCCACATTCACCCTCACCACCACCCCCACAACAACCCACACTCTCACCCTCACCCTCACTCTCATCCACAGCACTGCCCTCAACCTCACGCCCACCGTCACCCTCTCTCTCGTCGCCACCCCCACAATCACCCTCACCCACACCGTCACCCAAACCGCCACTCGCACTCCCACCCTGACCCTCACCCCCACCCCCACCCTCACCCCCACTCACACCCGCACCCTCACCCTCACCCTCACTCTCAACCCAACACCCAACCCACATCCACCCCCACCCTCACCCTCACACCCACTCCCACCCCCACGTCCAACCCTCACACTCCCCCTATCCGTAACCCTCACCCTCACCCTCGACCTCACCCCAACTCCCACCCCCAACCCCACCATCACTCTCATCCTTACCCCAACCCTCACAATCACCCTCACCCTCACACACAAACCCATACCCACGACCAGGCACACCCCTAACCCCACCCCAACCCTTACGCTTACCCTTACCGCTACCCCCACTCACAGCTTACAATCACTCACATCCCAACCCCACCCTCACCCTCACCCTCACCCCCAAACCACACCCCCACCCTCACCCTCACCCTCACCGTAACCTCCACACTCACCCTCACCCTCACCCTCACCCCACCCCTACCCTCACCCTGACTCTAAAACCCACCCCCACCCCCACCCTGACCCTCACCCTCGCCACGACCCTCACCCTTACCCTCACCCTCAACCTCACCCTCACCTCCACCCCCACCCTCACCCACAACCTCACCCCCATCCCCACCCCCACCCTCACACTTACCCCCACCCCCACCCGTACCTTCAACCTCACCCTAAATGCCACCCCCACCCTCACTCTCACCCTCACGCTCACCCTCACACCCAGCCCCACCCTCACACTTACCCTGACTCCCAACCCCACCCAAACACTCACCCTCACCCTCACCCCCGCCCACACCCTCACCCACACACTCACCCCCACCCCCACCCGAACCCCAACACTCAACCTCACCCTCACCTTCACTCCCACCCCACCCCCAAACCCACCCTCACACTAAGCCTCACCCTCACCCTGACTCCCACCCCCACCCCCAACCTCACCCTCACCTTTACCCCCACCCCCACCATCACCATCACCCTCCCCCCCACCCTTAACCTCACCCTCACCGACACCCTCCCTCTCACCCCCACCCCAAACCTCACCCTCACCCTAACCCACACCCCCACCCTCATCCTCACCCTCACCGTCACTCCCACCCTACCCCCAAACGCACCCTCGCACTAACCCGCACCCTCACCCACACCCTCACCCTCACCCCCATAGAATCATAGAATCATAGAATCATAGAATCTCAGGGCTGGAAGGGACCTCAGGAGTTCATCTAGTCCAACCCCCTGCTCAAAGCAGGACCAACCCCAACTAGATCATCCCAGCCAGGGCTTTGTCAAGCCTGACCTTAAAAACCGCTAAGGAAGGAGATTCCACCACCTCCCTAGGTAACCCATTCCAGTGCTTCACCACCCTACTAGTGAAAAAGTTTTTCCTAATATCCAACCTAAACCTCCCCCTCTGCAACTTGAGACCATTACTCCTTGTTCTGTCATCTTCTACCACTGAGAACAGTCTAGATCCATCCTCTTTGGAACCCCCTTTTAGGTAGTTGAAAGCAGCTATCAAATCCCCCCTCACTCTTCTCTTCTGCAGGCTAAACAATCCCAGTTCCCTCAGCCGCTCCTCATAAGTCATGTGCTCCAGCCCCCTAATCATTTTCGTTGCCCTCCGTTGGACTCTTTCCAATTTATCCACATCCTTCTTGTAGTGTGGGGTCCAAAACTGGAGATGGAGCCATTGATCACTACCCGTTGAGCACGACCATCCAGCCAGTTTTCTATCCACCTTACCGTCCATTCATCCAGCCCATACTTCTTTAACTTGCTGGCAAGAACACTGTGGGAGACTGTATCAAAAGCTTTGCTAAAGACAAGAAATAGCACATCCACTGCTTTCCCCTCATCCACAGAGCCAGCTATCTCATCATAGAAGGCAATTAGGTTAGTCAGGCATGACTTGCCCTTGGTGAATCCATGCTGACTGTTCCTGATCACTTTCCCCTCCTTTAAGTGGTTCAGAATTGATTCCTTGAGGACCTGTTCCATGATTTTTCCAGGGACTGAGGTGAGACTGACTGGCCTGTAGTTCCCCAGATCTTCCTTCTTCCCTTTTTTAAAGATGGGCACTACATTAGCTTTTTTTGAAGTCATCCAGAACCTTCCCCGATTGCCATGATTTGTCAGAGATAATGGCCAATGGCTCTGCAATCACATCGGCCAACTCCTTTAGCACCCTCGGATGCAGTGCATCCGGCCCCATGGACTTGTGTTCGTCCAGCTTTTCTAAATAGTCCCGAACTACTTCTTTCGCCTCAGAGGGCTGGTCACCTCCTCCCCATACCGTGCTGCGGAGTGCAGCTGTCTGGGAGCTGACCTTGTCTGTGAAGACAGAGGCAAAAAAAGCATTGAGTACACTAGCTTTCTCCACATCCTCTGTCACTAGGTTCCCTCCCTCATTCAGCAAGAGGCCCACACTTTCCTTGATTTTCTTCTTGTTGCTCACATACCTGAAGAAACCCTTCTTGTTACTCCTAACATCTCCGGCTAGCTGCAACTCCAAGTGTGATTTGGCTTTTTAATATCACTCCTGCATGCCTGAACAATATTTTTATACTCCTCCCTGGTCATTTGTCCAATCTTCCACTTCTTGTAAGCTGCTTTTTTGTGTTTAAGACGAGCAAGGATTTCACTGTTAAGCCAAGCTGGTCGCCTGCCATATTTACTTTTCTTTCTACACATCGGGATGGTTTGTTCCTGCAACCTCAATAAGGATTCTTTAAAATACAGCCAGCTTTCCTCGACTCCTTTCCCCCTCATGTTATTCTCCCAGGGGACCTTGCCCATCAGTTCCCTGAGGGAGTCAAAGTCTGCTTTTTTGAAGTCCAGGCTCTGTATTCTACTGCTCTCCTTTCTTCCTTGTGTCAGGATCCTGAACTCGACTATCTCATGGTCACTGCCTCCCAGGTTCCCATCCACTATTGCTTTCTTTACTATTTCCTCCCTGTTTGTGAGCAGCAGGTCAAGAAGAGCTTTTCCCCTAGTTGGTTCCTCCAGCAACCGCACCAGGAAATTGTCCCCTACACTTTCCAAAAACTTCCTGGATTGTCTGTGGACCGCTGTATTGCTACCCCAGCAGATATCGGGGTGATTAAAGTCACCCATGAGAATCAGGGCCTGTGATCTAGTAACTTCTGTTAGTTGCTGGAAGAAAGCCTCGTCCACCTCATCCCCCTGGTCTGGTGGTCTGTAGCAGACTCCCACCATGACATTACCCTTGTTGCTCACACTTCTCAATTTCATCCAGACACCCTCAGGTTTTTCTGCAGTTTTATACTGGAGCTCTGAGCAGTCATACTGCTCTCTTACATACAACAAAACTCCCCCACCTTTTCTGCCCTGCCTATCCTTCCTGAACAGTTTATAGCCATCCATGACAGTACTCCAATCATGTGAGTTATCCCACCAAGTCTCTGTTATTCCAATTACATCATAATTCCTTGACTGTGCCAGGACTTCCGGTTCTCCCTGCTTGTTCCCCAGGCTTCTTGCATTTGTGTATAGGCATTTAAGATAACTCACCAATTGTCGTGCTGTCCCAGTATGGGGCAGGAGCCCTCCCCTCTTGCACTCACCTACTTGTGCTTCCTCCCGGTATCCCACTTCCCCACTTACCTCGGAGCTTTGGTCTCCTTCCCCCTCACACTAACCCCACCCCAACCCTAACCCCACCTCCACTCCCACCTTCACTCTCACCCCCACCCGAATCCCCGCCCTCACCCTCACCCTAATCCTCATCCTCGCCCTCACCCCACCCCCAGCCCCACGCCCACCCTCACCCTCACCCCCACCGCCACTCCGACCCTCACCCTCACCCCACCCCCACCCACACACTCACCCTCACTCACCACCCTAATCCTCGTCCTCACCCTCACCCCACGCACAGCCCCACCCCCACCCTCACCCTCACCCATGCCGCCACTCCGACCCTAACCCTAACCCTGACCCCCACCCCCAGCTCCTCCCTCACCGACACCCTCAGCGCCACCCCGACCCTCACCCTCACCCGCACCCCCAACCCCACGCCCACCCTCACCCTCAAACTCACCCTCACCCCAAACCCCCATCCGCACTCTCACCTTCACCCTCACCCCACCCCTCAACCTAACCGCAACCCCAATCCCCACCCTCACCCTCACCACCACCAAAAACCCGCACCCTCACCCTCACCCCCACCCTGACTCCCAATCCCACACTCACCCTCACCCTCACACGAACCCCACCCCCACCCTCACCCTAACCCCCACCTCCTCCCCAACCCTCACCCTCACCATCACCCACCCCCCCTCACCCTCACCCCCTGCCCCACCCCCAGCCTCACCCAAGCCCTCACCCTGACCCTCACCCCCACCGTAACCCACACCCACAACCTCACCCCCACCCCCACCCTCACCCCCACCGCCACAACCACCCACACTCTCACCCTCACCCTCACTCTCATCCACAGCACTGCCCTCAACCTCACGCCCACCGTCACCCTCTCTCTCGTCGCCACCCCACGCTCACCCTCACCCACACCGTCACCCAAACCCCACTCCCACTCCAACCCTGACCCTCACTCCCACCCCCACACTCACCCTCACCGCCACCCCCAACCTCACCCTCACCCTTTCCGTAACCCTCACCCTCACCCTCAACCTCACCCCAACTCCCACCCCCACCCCCACCCTCAACCTCAACCTCACCCTCACCCTCAACCCCACCCCCACCCTCACCCTCACCCCCACCCCCACCCCCACAGTCACCCTCACCCCGACCCTCAACGTCACCCCCACCCCCACCCTCACCATCAACCTCACCCTAACTGCCGCCACCACCCTCACCCCCAACCCCACCCTCACCCTTTCCGTAACCATCACCCCCACCCCCACCCTCACCATCAACCTCACCCTAACTGCCGCCACCACCCTCACCCCAACCCCACCCTCACCCTCACCCTCAAACTCACCCTCACCCCAAACCCCCATCCTCACTCTCACCCTACCCCTCACCCTAAGCGCAACCCCAACCCCCACCCTCACCCTCACGAACACCAAAAAACCCCACCCGCCCCCTCACCATCACCCCACACTGACTCCCACCCCCACACTCACCCTCACCTTCACCCTTATCCCCACTCCCACCCTCACCCTAACCCCCACCCCCTCACCAACCCCAACCCTCACCGTCACCCACCCACCCTCCCCCTCCCCCTCCCCCCCTCCGCCACCCCCACCCTCACCCTCACCACCACCCCCACATTCACCCTCACCCCCACCCCCACAACAAACCACACTCTCACCCTCACCCTCACTCTCATCCACAGCACTGCCCTCAACCTCACGCCCACCTTCACCCTCTCTGTCGTCGCCACCCCACGCTCACCCTCACCCACACCGTCACCCAAACCCCACTCCCACTCGAACCCTGACCCTCACTCCCACCCCCACACTCACCCTCACCGCCACCCCCAACCTCACCCTCACCCTTTCCGTAACCCTCACCCTCACCCTCAACCTCACCCCAACTCCCACCCCCACCCCCACCCTCAACCTCACCCTCACCCTCAACCCCACCCCCACCCTCACCATCAACCTCACCCTAACTGCCGCCACCACCCTCACCCCCAACCCCACCCTCACCCTTTCCGTAACCATCACCCTCACCCTCAACCTCACCCCAACTCCCCCCACCCCCACCCTCAACCTCAACCTCACCCTCACCCTCAACCCCACCCCCACCCCCACCCTCACCCTCACCCTCAAACTCACCCTCACCCCAAACCCCCATCCTCACTCTCACCTTCACCCTCACCCTACCCCTCACCCTAAGCGCAACCCCAACCCCCACCCTCACCCTCACGAACACCAAAAAACCCCACCCGCCCCCTCACCATCACCCCACACTGACTCCCACCCCCACACTCACCCTCACCTTCACCCTTATCCCCACTCCCACCCTCACCCTAACCCCCACCCCCTCACCAACCCCAACCCTCACCGTCACCCACCCCCCCTCCCCCTCCCCTCCCCCCCCTCCGCCACCCCCACCCTCACCCTCACCACCACCCCCACATTCACCCTCACCCCCACCCCCACTTCAAACCACACTCTCACCCTCACCCTCACTCTCATCCACAGCACTGCCCTCAACCTCACGCCCACCGTCACCCTCTCTGTCGTCGCCACCCCACGCTCACCCTCACCCACACCGTCACCCAAACCCCACTCCCACTCCAACCCTGACCCTCACTCCCACCCCCACACTCACCCTCACCGACACCCCCAACCTCACCCTCACCCTTTCCGTAACCCTCACCCTCACCCTCACCCCAACTCCCACCCCCACCCCCACCCTCAACCTCAACCTCACCCTCACCCTCACCCTCAACCCCACCCCCACCCTCACCATCAACCTCACCCTAACTGCCGCCACCACCCTCACCCCCAACCCCACCCACACCCTTTCCGTAACCATCACCCTCACCCTCAACCTCACCCCAACTCCCCCCGACCCCCACCCTCAACCTCAACCTCACCCTCACCCTCAACCCCACCCCCACCCTCACCCTCACCCCCACCCCCACAGTCACCCTCACCCCGACCCTCAACGTCACCCCCACCCCCACCCTCACCATCAACCTCACCCTAACTGCCGCCACCACCCTCACCCCAACCCCACCCTCACCCTCACCCTCACCCTCAAACTCACCCTCACCCCAAACCCCCATCCTCACTCTCACCTTCACCCTCACCCTACCCCTCACCCTAAGCGCAACCCCAACCCCCACCCTCACCCTCACGAACACCAAAAAACCCCACCCGCCCCCTCACCATCACCCCACACTGACTCCCACCCCCACAGTCACCCTCACCTTCACCCTTATCCCCACTCCCACCCTCACCCTAACCCCCACCCCCTCACCAACCCCAACCCTCACCGTCACCCACCCCCCCTCCCCCTCCCCCCCTCCGCCACCCCCACCCTCACCCTCACCACCACCCCCACATTCACCCTCACCCCCACCCCCACAACAACCCACACTCTCACCCTCACCCTCACTCTCATCCACAGCACTGCCCTCAACCTCACGCCCACCGTCACCCTCTCTGTCGTCGCCACCCCCACAATCACCCTCACCCACACCATCACCCAAACCGCCACTCGCACTCCCACCCTGACCCTCACCCCCACCCCCACCCTCACCCCCACTCACACCCGAACCCTCACCCTCACCCTCACTCTCAACCCAACCCCCAACCCGCATCCACCCCCACCCTCACCCTCACACCCACTCCCACCCCCACGTCCAACCCTCACACTCCCCCTATCCGTAACCCTCACCCTCACCCTCGACCTCACCCCAACTCCCACCCCCAACCCCACCATCACTCTCATCCTTACCCCAACCCTCACAATCACCCTCACCCTCACACACAAACCCATACCCACGACCAGGCACACCCCTAACCCCACCCCAACCCTTACGCTCACCCTCACCGCTACCCCCACTCACAGCTTACAATCACTCACATCCCAACCCCACCCTCACCCTCACCCCCAAACCACACCCCCACCCTCACCCTCTCTCTCACCCTTCACCAGCACTCCCACCCAAACCCGCACCCTCACCCTCACCCTCACCGTAACCTCCACACCCACCCTCACCCTCACCCCAACCCCCTCCGCCACCCCACCCACACCCATACCCTCACCTTCAGCCTCACCCTCACACACACCCCAACCCCCACCCCCACCCTCACCCTCACCCTCACGATAACCCTAACTCCAAAGCCTACCGTCACTATCACGCTTACCCCCACCACCACCCTCACCCTCACCCACACCCCCACCCTCACCCTCACCCTGACCCCCACCCCCACTCCCATTCTCACCCCCACCCCCACTCCCACCCTCACCCCTCTCCTAACCACACCCTCACACTCAACCTAATCCTAACCCTCACCCTCACGCTCAACCTCACCCTCACCCCAAACGCCCCTCTCACCTCCCACTCCCACCCTAATCCTCACCCTCACCCTCAACCCAAACGTCACCCTCACCATCACCCTCACCCTCACCCCCACCGTAACCCACAACCCCACCCTCACCCTCACCCCCACCTCCACCCTCACCCTCACCCCCCACCCCCACAACAACCCACACTCTCACCCTCACCCTCACTCTCATCCACAGCACTGCCCTCAACCTCACACTCACCGTCACCCTCTCTCTCATCACCACACCCACGATAACCCTCACCCACACCATCACCCAAACCGCCACTCGCACTCCCACCCTGACCCTCACCCCCACCCCCACCCTCACCGTCACCCCGACTCACACCCGCACCCTCACCCTCACTCTCAACCCAACACCCAACCCACATCCACCCCCACCCTCACCCTCACCCGCACCCTCACCGTAATGCTCATCCTGGGGGTAGGTGTCAGGGTGATGGTGAGGGTTGGGGTGGGGGTTGGGGTGAGGGTGAGGTTGAGGGTGGGGTGAGGGTGTAGGTGAGGATAGGTGGTGAGGGTGGGAGTGAGGCTGAGGGTGAGGGAGGGGATGAGAGTGAGGGAGAGGGTGCGGGTGGGGGTGGGAGTGAGCGTAAGGGTGGGGCTGTGGGTGGGGTGTTCGTGGGTGTGGGCGTGGGTTTGAGGGTGAGGGTGATTGTGGGTGTTGGGGTAAGGGTGAGGGTGACGGTGAACTTGGAGGTGGGAATGGGGGTGGAGGTGAGGGTGAAGGTGAGGGTGAGGGTGGGGTTTGGGTGAGGGTGAGATTGGGGGTGGGTGTGGGGATGGGGGTTGGAGTGAGGTTGAGGTTGAGGTTGCGTCCGTGGGTGAGGGTTAGGGTTAGGGTGGGGGTGGGGTAGGGGTAAGGGTGAGGTGGAGCGTTACTCCCCCACCCTCAGCCTCATTCTCACCCCTCACCCTATCCATAACCATAGCCCTAACCCTAACCCTCACTCACACCCCCACCCCCACCCTCACCCACCCCACCACGCCACCCCCACCCTCACCCACCCCACCACCCCACCCCACGCCCACCCTCACCCCAACTGCCACCGCCAACCCCACCGTCACCATCACCGTGAGCCTCACCCCCACCCTCACCCTCAACCTAATCTCCACCCCCAACCTGCACCCTCTACCTCATCCTCACCCCCACCCCACCCTCACTCTCACCCCCACTCCTACCCCCTCCCCAACCCTAACCTTCAACCTCACCCTCACCCCAACCGCCATCTTCAACCCCACCCCCACCCTCACCCTCACCTCCAACCCCACCCTCACCATCACTGAGAGCCTCACTCCCACCCTCATCCTAATCCCCACCCAACCCTCACCCCAACCGCCACCCCAAACCCCACCCCACCCTAACCCTCACCCCCACCCTCACCCTCAACCTAATCTCCACCCCCAACCCGCACCCTCACTCTCACCCCCACCCCTACCCCCTCCCCAACCCTAACCTTCAACCTCACCCTCACGCTTAACCCAACCCCCACAATCACCCGCACCCTCAAACCCTAAGCCACATCCACGGAATACCGCTCAATGAACAATTCATTCCTGTTCAGAACAAGATTCAAATTTATCCTGGAATCCTCTTAAAAACGCCAGTTAGGTTTGCTGCTTCGCTTCTTGCACTGGACGATCTCCTCCAAAAGCAGTTATGCGCTACTTGTTGGCTTTTCGTACAGATCCGTTCGTGAGAATACCTCACTACGATCAATTCAATCCTGTTCACTGCAAGTTCCAAATGTCTCCTGGAAGCCTCTATGAAACGCCCGTTAGATGTTCTACTGCGATTATTGTACCTATTATTTTTTGAAAATGCCTCACAAAGCATTTCAATTTTGTTCACTGCTACAGACTAATGTAACCTGGAATCCTCCTCCAAAAGCCAGTATGCTGCACTTGGCTTTTCGTAGAGATCCGTTCGTGAATACCTCTCAATGAACTATTCAATCCTGTTCACAGCAAGTTCCAAATTTATCCTGGAATCCTCTTAAAAACTCCAGTTAGATGTGATGCAGCGCTTCGTGTACACATCGGTTCGTGAAAAAAATTTTCACTGCTACAATTAAATTTCTCCTGGAATCCTCCTAAAGAGTAATTATGCTGCACTGGTTGGCCTTTAGTACAGCTCAGTTCGTGAGAATACCTCGCAATGTACAATTCAGCCCTGGTCACTGATATTTCCAAATCTCTCCTGGAATCCTCCTCCGAATGTTTTTAAAATTACTGCTACGATTTTGGTACGGATCCGTTCCTAAGACTACCTCACAATGAACACATAAATCCTGTTCACTGCTACTGCCAGATCTCTCCTGTAATCCAACTCCAAAAGCTATTAGAATGTAATGCTGCGATTTTGGTACAGATCTATTGGTGAGATTACCTCACAGTGTACAATTTAAGCCTTTTCACAGCATGTTCCATATTTCCCGGGAATCCTCTTAAAAACGCCAGTTAAAATTGCTGCTGGGCGTCTTCTTCGTGAAAATTCCTCACAAAGAGCATTTCAATTTTTTCACTGCTACAACTAAATTTCTCCCGGAATCCTCCTCAAAAACCAATTATGCTGCAATAGTGGGCTTTTCGTACAGATCCGTTCGTGAGAATACCTCGCAATGCACATTTCAGCCCTGGTCACTGATATTTCCAAATCTCTCCTGGAATCCGCCTCCAAAAGTATTTAAAGTACTGCTACGATTTTGGTACAGATCCGTCCGTGAGAATAGCATGCAATGAACAGTTCAACCCTGGTCACTGATATTTCCAAATCTCGCCTGGAATCCTCCTCCCAAAGCTATTAGAAAGTAATGCTGCGAATTTGGTACAGATCCGTTCGTGAGAATACATCACAATGTTGAATTCAATCCTGTTCACAGCAAATTCCCAAATTAACCTGGAATACTCTTAATAACTGCAGTTAGATGTGATGCTGCGGTTCATGTGCACATCCATTAGTGAAAATAACTCACAAAGAGCATTTCAATTTTTTTACTGCCACAGCTAAATTTCTGTTGGAATCCTCCTCCAAAAGCAATTATGCTCTACTGCTTTGCTTTTCGTACAAATCCGTTCGTAAGAATACCTCGCAATGCACAATTCAATCCTGTTCACTGCTACTGCCAAATCTCTCCTGTAATCCACCTCCAGAAGCTATTTTAATGAATTGCTACGATTTTGGTACAGATCCTTTCGTGAGAATACCTCACAATGAACAATTTAATCCTTTACACGGCAAGTTCCAAAATTTTCCTGGCATCCTCTTAAAATATTCCAGTTAGATATGCAGCTGGGCTTCTTGTTCGTGAATATTCCTCATAAAAAGCATTTCAATTTTTTCAAGTCTTCAACTACATTTCTCCTGGAATCCTCCTCCAAAATTATTTAAAAGTCCTGCTACGATTCTGGTACAGATGGGTTCGTAAGAATACCACAATGAACAATTCAATCCTGTTCACTGCTATTCACTGCTATTTAAGACTATTCCTGGAATACTCTTAAAATACGACATTTAGATCTGCAGTTAGATCTGCAGTTGTGCTTCTTGTTCGTGACAATTCCTCACAAAGAGCATTGCTGTTTTTTAATTGCTACAACTAAATATCTCCAGGAATCTTCCTAGAAATCAATTAGTCTGCACTCCTTGGCTTTTCTTACTGTGGAAGAAAAATCCAACCAGTGCAGCTTAATTAATTTTGCTGGAGGATTCCAGGAGAAATTTAATTGTAGCAGTGAAAAAATTGAAATGGTCTTTGCGAGGAATTGTCACGAACCGATCTGTACAAAATGCGTAGCAGAACATGTAACTGGCCTTTTAAAGAGGATTGCAGGATAAAGTTGGAACTTGCTGTTAACAGGATTGAAGTGTTCATTGTAAGGTATTCTCACGAACGGATTTGTTCGAAGAGCCAACCAGTGCAGCATAACGGCTTTGAGAGGAGGATTCCATGTGAAATTGGTCTGTAGCAGTGAAAAGAATTGAAATGCTTTTTTTGGCATTTTCATCAACTAATAGATACAAAAAGTACAGTAGAACGTCTAACGGGCGTTTCAAAGAGGCTTCCAGCAGAAATTTGGAACTTGCAGTAAAGAGGATTGAATTGATCGAAGTGAGGTATTCTCACGAACGGATCTCTACGAAATTGCAGCACTACAGTTATATATCTTTTGGAGAAGGATTCCAGGCGAGATTTGGCAGTAGCAGTGTACAGGGTTCAGTTATTCAAACGAGGTATTCTCACAAGCGGTACAGTAGGAACTGCCAAGTAGTGCAGGCTAATTGATTTCTAGGAAGATTCCTGGAGATATTTAGTTGTAGCAATTAAAAAACAGCAATGCTCTTTGTGAGGAATTGTCACGAACAAGAAGCACAACTGCAGATCTAACTGTCGTATTTTAAGAGTATTCCAGGATAAATTTGGAACGTGCAGTGAAAAGAATTAAATTGTTCATTCTGAGGTATTCTTACGAAAGGATCTTTACTGAAAATGCACCAGTACATTAAAATATCTTCTCGACGTGACTTAAAGGAGAGATTTGGAAATAGCAGTGAACAGGATTGAATTGTTCATTGCGTGGTATTCTTACGAACCGATCTGTACCAAAATCGTAGCAGGACTTTTAAATAATTTTGGAGGAGGATTCCAGGAGAAATGTAGTTGAAGCCTTGAAAAAATTTAAATGCTCTTTGTGAGGAATATTCACGAACAAGAAGCCCAGCTGCATATCTAACTGGAATATTTTAAGAGGATGCCAGGAAAATTTTGGAACTTGCCGTGTAAAGGATTAAATTGTTCATTGTGAGGTATTCTCACGAAAGGATCTGTACCAAAATCGTAGCAATTCATTAAAATAGCTTCTGGAGGTGGATTACAGGAGCGATGTGGCAGTAGCAGTGAACAGGATTGAATTGTGCAATGCGAGGTAGTCTTATGAACGGATTTGTACGAAAAGCAAAGCAGTAGAGCATAAGTGCTTTTGGAGGAGGATTCCAACAGAAATTTAGCTGCGGCAGTGAAAAAATTGAAATGCTCTTTGTGAGTTATTTTCACTAATCGATGTGCACATGAACCGCAGCATCACATCTAACTGGAGTTATTAAGAGTATTCCAGGTAAATTTGGGAATTTGCTGTGAACAGGATTGAATTCAACATTGTGATGTATTCTCACGAACGGATCTGTACCAAATTCGCAGCATTACTTTCTAATAGCTTTGGGAGGAGGATTCCAGGCGAGATTTGGAAATATCAGTGACCAGGGTTGAATTGTGCATTGCGAGGTATTCTCACGGACGGATCTGTACCAAAATCGTAGCAGTACTTTAAATACTTTTGGAGGCGGATTCCAGGAGAGATTTGGAAATATCAGTGACCAGGGCTGAATTGTGCATTGCGAGGTATTCTCACGAAAGGATCTGTACGAAAAGCCCACTATTGCAGCATAATTGGTTTTTGAGGAGGATTCCGGGAGAAATTTAGTTGTAGGAGTGAAAAAATTGAAATGCTCTTTGTGAGGAATTTTCACGAAGAAGAAGCCCAGCAGCAATTTAACTGGCGTTTTTAAGAGGATTCCCGGGAAAATATGGAACATGCTGTGAAAAGGCTTAAATTGTTCACTGTGAGGTATTCTCACCAATAGATCTGTACCAAAATCGCAGCATTACATTCTAATAGCTTTTGGAGTTGGATTACAGGGGTGATCTGGCAGTAGCAGTGAACAGGATTTATGTGTTCATTGCGAGGTATTCTCACGAACGGATCTGTACTAAATGCCAACCAGTGCAGCATAATTACTCTTTGAGGAGGATTCCAGGAGAAATTTAATTGTAGCAGTGAAAAAAATTTTCAGGAACCGATGTGTACACGAACCGATGTGTACACGAAGCGCTGCATCACATCTAACTGGAGTTTTTAAGAGGATTCCAGGATAAATTTGGAACTTGCTGTGAACAGGATTGAATAGTTCATTGAGAGGTATTCACGAACGTTTCTCTACGAAAAGCCAAGTGCAGCATAATGGCTTTTGGAGGAGGATTCCAGGTTACATTTGTCTGTAGCAGTGAACAAAATTGAAATGCTTTGTGAGGCATTTTCAAAAACTAATAGATACAATAATCGCAGTAGA
Organism: Chelydra serpentina; assembly: GCA_037349315.1. Classification (NCBI taxonomy): domain Eukaryota; kingdom Metazoa; phylum Chordata; order Testudines; family Chelydridae; genus Chelydra; species Chelydra serpentina. Next base: position 51,959 of record JBAIAC010000651.1, read on the forward strand.
ACATCTAACGGGCGTTTCATAGAGGCTTCCAGGAGACATTTGGAACTTGCAGTGAACAGGATTGAATTGATCGTAGTGAGGTATTCTCACGAACGGATCTGTACGAAAAGCCAACAAGTAGCGCATAACTGCTTTTGGAGGAGATAGTCCAGTGCAAGAAGCGAAGCAGCAAACCTAACTGGCGTTTTTAAGAGGATTCCAGGATAAATTTGAATCGTGTTCTGAACAGGAATGAATTGTTCATTGAGCGGTATTGCGTGGATGTGGCTTGGGGTTTGAGGGTGAGGGTGATTGTGGGGGTTGGGTTAAGCGTGAGGGTGAGGTTGAAGGGTAGGGTTGGGGAGGGGGTAGGGGTGGGGGTGAGAGTGAGGGTGCGGGTTGGGGGTGGGGATTAGGTTGAGGGTGAGGGTGGGAGTGAGGGTTAGGGTGGGGTGGGGTTTGGGGTGGCGCTTGGGGTGAGGGTTGGGTGGGGATTAGGATGAGGGTGGGAGTGAGGCTCACAGTGATGGTGAGGGTGGGGTTGGAGGTGAGGGTGAGGGTGGGGGTGGGGTTGAAGATGGCGGTTGGGGTGAGGGTGAGGTTGAAGGTTAGGGTTGGGGAGGGGGTAGGAGTGGGGGTGAGAGTGAGGGTGGGGTGTGGGTGAGGATGAGGTAGAGGATGCAGGTTGGGGTGGAGATTAGGATGAGGGTGAGCGTGGGGGTGAGGCTCACGGTGATGGTGACGGTGGGGTTGGCGGTGGCAGTTGGGGTGGTGGGTGAGGGTGGGGGTGACGTGGTGGGGTGGGTGAGGGTGGGGGTGGGGGTGTGAGTGAGGGTTAGGGTTAGGGCTATGGTTATGGATAGGGTGATGGGTGACAATGAGGCTGAGGGTGGGGGAGTAACGCTCAACCTCACCCTTACCCCTACCCCACCCCCACCCTAACCCTCACCCACGGACTCAACCTCAACCTCAACCTCACTCCAACCCCCATCCCCACACCCACCCCCACCCAAACCCCACCCTCACCCTCACCTTCACCCTCACTTCCACCCCCATTCCCACCTCCAAGTTCACCGTTACCCTCACCCTTACCCCAACACCCACAATCACCCTCACCCTCAAACCCACGCCCACACCCACGAACACCCCACCCACAGCCCCACCCTTACGCTCACTCCCACCCCCACCCGCACCCTCTCCCTCACTCTCATTCCCTCCCTCACCCTCAGCCTCACTCCCACCCTCACCACCTATCCTCACCTTCACCCTCACCCCACCCTCAACCTCACCCTCACCCCAACCCCCACCCCAACCCTCACCATCACCCTGACACCTACCCCCAGGATGAGCATTACGGTGAGGGTGCGGGTGAGGGTGAGGGTGGGGGTGGATGTGGGTTGGGTGTTGGGTTGAGAGTGAGGGTGCGGGTGCGGGTGTGAGTGGGGGTGACGGTGAGGGTGGGGGTGGGGGTGATGGTCAGGGTGGGAGTGCGAGTGGCGGTTTGGGTGATGGTGTGGGTGAGGGTTATCGTGGGTGTGGTGATGCGAGAGTGACGGTGAGTGTGAGGTTGAGGGCAGTGCTGTGGATGAGAGTGAGGGTGAGTGTGAGAGTGTGGGTTGTTGTGGGGGTGAGGGGTGAGGGTGGGGGTGAGGGTGAGGGTGGAGGTGGGGGTGAGGGTGAGGGTGGGGTTGTGGGTTACGGTGGGGGTGAGGGTGAGGGTGACGTTTGGGTTGAGGGTGATGGTGAGGATTAGGGTGGGAGTGGGAGGTGAGAGGGGCGTTTGGGGTGAGGGTGAGGTTGAGCGTGAGGGTGAGGGTTAGGATTAGGCTGAGTGTGAGAGTGACGGTGAGTGTGAGGGTAAGGGTGAGAGTGAGGGTGTGGTTAGGAGAGGGGTGAGGGTGGGAGTGGGGGTGGGGGTGGGGGTGAGAATGGGAGTGGGGGTGGGGGTCAGGGTGAGGGTGAGGGTGGGGGTGGGGCGAGGGTGCAGGTGAGAGTGAGAGAGAGGGTAAGGGTAGGACTGGGGGTGAGGGTGAGGGTTAGGGTGGGGTTTGGTTTTACTGTGAGGGTGAGGGTGGGGGTTTGGGTGGGGGTGGGGGTGAGGGTGGCGGTGGGGATGGGGTTGTGTGTCGGGGATAGGATGAAGGTGAGTGTGGGAAAGAGGGTGGGGGTGGGGTTGAGTGTGATGGTGCGGGTGGGGGTGGGGTGAGGGTGAGGGTGAGGCTTAGGGTGAAGGTGAGTCTGGGGGTGAGGGTGAGGGAGGGGGCGGTGGTGGGGTGAGGGTGAGGGTGTGGATGAGGGTGAGTGTGTCGGTGGTGGTGGTGGTGGGGTTGAGGGTAGGGTTGATGATGAGGGTGAGGGTGAGGGTGGTGGTGGGAGTTGGGGTGATGGTGAGGGTGGGAGAGGGGGTGGGTGTGAGGATGAGGGTGGGGGTGAGCGTGAGGGTGAGGGTAAGGGAGAGGGTGAGGGTGAGCGTCGGGCTGGGGTGAGGGTGAGGGTGAGAGCGACGGTGGGGGTGGGGGGTGAGGATGAGGGTGAGGGTGAGGAGGAGGGTGGGGGTGCTGTTGAGGATCAGGGTGAGTGTGAGGAGGAGGATTGGGTGGAGGTCGGGGTGAGGGGGAGCGTGGAGGTGGGGATGGAGTGAGGTTGAGGGTGAGGGTGTGGATGAGGGTGAGGGTGGTGGTGGTGGTGGGGGTAAGGGTGATAGTGACGGTAGGCTTTGGAGTTAGGGTTATCGTGAGGGTGAGGGTGAGGGTGGGGGTGGGGGTTGGGGTGTGTGTGAGGGTGAGGCTGAAGGTGAGGGTAAGGGTGGGGTGGCGGAGGGGGTTGGGGTGGGTGTGGAGGTTACGGTGAGGGTGAGGGTGAGGTTGGGGGTGGGGGTGGGAGTGCTGGTGAAGGGTGAGAGAGAGGGTGAGGGTGGGGGTGTGGTTTGGGCGTGAGGGTGAGGGTGGGGTTGGGGTGTGAGTGATTGTAAGCTGTGAGTGGGGGTAGCGGTGAGGGTGAGCCTAAGGGTTGGGGTGGGGTTAGGGGTGTGCCTGGTCGTGGGTATGGGTTTGTGTGTGAGGGTGAGGGTGATTGTGAGGGTTGGGGTAAGGATGAGAGTGATGGTAGGGTTGGGGGTGGGAGTTGGGGTGAGGTCGAGGGTGAGGGTGAGGGTTACGGATAGGGGAGTGTGAGGGTTGGACGTGGGGGTGGGAGTGGGGGTGAGGGTGAGGGTGGGGGTGGATGTGGGTTGGGTGTTGGGTTGAGAGTGAGGGTGAGGGTGAGGGTGCGGGTGTGAGTGGGGGTGAGGGTGAGGGTGGGGGTGGGGGAGAGGGTCAGGGTGGGAGTGCGAGTGGCGGTTTGGGTGACGGTGTGGGTGAGGGTGATTGTGGGGGTGGCGATGAGAGAGAGGGTGACGGTGGGCGAGAGGTTGAGGGCAGTGCTGTGGATGAGAGTGAGGGTGAGGGTGAGAGTGTGGGTTGTTGTGGGGGTGGGGGTGAGGGTGAATGTGGGGGTGGTGGTGAGGGTGAGGGTGGGGGTGGGGGTGAGGGTGAGGGTGGGGTTGTGGGGTACGGTGGGGGTGAGGGTGAGGGTGAGGGCGAGGGTCAGGCTGGAGGTGGGGGAGGGGTGAGGGGGAGGGTGGGTGACGGTGTGGGTTGGGGTTGGTGAGGGGGTGGGGGTTAGGGTGAGGGTGGGAGTGGGGATAAGGGTGAAGGTGAGTTTGAGTGTGGGGGTGGGAGTCAGTGTGGGGTGATGGTGAGGGGGCGGGTGGGGTTTTTTGGTGTTTGTGAGGGTGAGGGTGGGGGTTGGGGTTGCGCTTAGGGTGAGGGGTAGGGTGAGGGTGAAGGTGAGAGTGAGGATGGGGGTTTGGGGTGAGGGTGAGTTTGAGGGTGAGGGTGAGGGTGGGGTTGGGGGTGAGGGTGGTGGCGGCAGTTAGGGTGAGGTTGATGGTGAGGGTCGGGGTGGGAGTGACGTTGAGGGTCGGGGTGAGGGTGACTGTGGGGGTGGGGGTGGGGGTGGGGGTGGGGGTGAGGGTGAGGTTGAGGTTGAGTGTGGGGGTGGGGGTGGGAGTTGGGGTGAGGTTGAGCGTGAGGGTGAGGGTTACGGAAAGGGTGAGGGTGAGGTTGGGGATGGGGGTGAGGGTGGGGGTGGGAGTGAGGGTCAGGGTTGGAGTGGGAGTGGGGTTTGGGTGACGGTGTGGGTGAGGGTGAGCATGAGGTGGCGATGAGAGAGAGGGCGAAGGTGAGGGTGAGGTTGAGGGCGGTGCTGTGGGTGAGAGTGAGGGTGAGGGTGAGAGTGTGGGTGGTTGTGGGGGTGGGGGTGAGGGTGGGGGTTGGGGTGTGTGTGAGGGTGAGGCTGAAGGTGAGGGTAAGGGTGGGGGTGGGGTGGCGGAGGGGGTTGGGCTGAGGGTGAGGGTGGGTGTGGAGGTTACGGTGAGGGTGAGGGTGATTGTGAGGGTTGGGGTAAGGATGAGAGTGATGGTGGGGTTGGGGGTGGGAGTTGGGGTGAGGTCGAGGGTGAGGGTGAGGGTTACGGATAGGGGAGTGTGAGGGTTGGACGTGGGGGTGGGAGTGGGGGTGAGGGTGAGGGTGGGGGTGGATGTGGGTTGGGTGTTGGGTTGAGAGTGAGGGTGAGGGTGAGGGTGAGGGTGCGGGTGTGAGTGGGGGTGAGGGTGGGGGTGGGGGTGAGGGTCAGGGTGGGAGTGCGAGTGTCGGTTTGGGTGACGGTGTGGGTGAGGGTGATTGTGGGGGTGGCGACGAGAGAGAGGGTGACAGTGGGCGTGAGGTTGAGGGCAGTGCTGTGGATGAGAGTGAGGGTGAGGGTGAGAGTGTGGGTTGTTGTGGGGGTGGGGATGAGGGTGAATGTGGGGGTGGTGGTGAGGGTGAGGGTGGGGTTGTGTGGTACGGTGGGGGTGAGGGTGAGGGTGAGGGCGAGGGTCAGGCTGGGGGTGGGGAAGGGGGTGAGGGGGAGGGGGAGGGTGATTGTGAGGGTTGGGGTAAGGATGAGAGTGATGGTGTGGTTGGGGGTGGGAGTTGGGGTGAGGTCGAGGGTGAGGGTGAGGGTTACGGATAGGGGGAGTGTGAGGGTTGGACGTGGGGGTGGGAGTGGGGGTGAGGGTGAGGGTGGGGGTGGATGTGGGTTGGGTGTTGGGTTGAGAGTGAGGGTGAGGGTGATGGTGAGGGTGCGGGTGTGAGTGGGGGTGAGGGTGGGGGTGGGGGTGAGGGTCAGGGTGGGAGTGCGAGTGGCGGTTTGGGTAACGGTGTGGGTGAGGGTGATTGTGGGGGTGGCGACGAGAGAGAGGGTGACAGTGGGCGTGAGGTTGAGGGCAGTGCTGTGGATGAGAGTGAGGGTGAGGGTGAGAGTGTGGGTTGTTGTGGGGGTGGGGGTGAGGGTGAATGTGGGGGTGGTGGTGAGGGTGAGGGTGGGGTTGTGTGGTACGGTGGGGGTGAGGGTGAGGGTGAGGGCGAGGGTCAGGCTGGGGGTGGGGAAGGGGGTGAGGGGGAGGGGGAGGGGGGGTGGGTGACGGTGAGGGTTGGGGTTGGTGAGGGGGTGGGGGTTAGGGTGAGGGTGGGGATAAGGGTGAAGGTGAGGGTGAGTGTGGGGGTGGGAGTCAGTGTGGGGTGATGGTGAGGGGGCGGGTGGGGTTTTTTGGTGTTCGTGAGGTTGAGGGTGAGGGGTAGGGTGAGGGTGAAGGTGAGAGTGAGGATGGGGGTTTGGGGTGAAGGTGAGTTTGAGGGTGAGGGTGGGGTTGGGGGTGAGGGTGGTGGCGGCAGTTAGGGTGAGGTTGATGGTGAGGGTGGGGGTGGGGGTGACGTTGAGGGTCGGGGTGAGGGTGACTGTGGTGGTGGGGGTGAGGGTGAGGGTGGGGGTGGGGGTGGGGATGAGGGTGAGGGTGAGGTTGAGGTCGAGGGTGGGGGTGGGGGGGGAGTTGGGGTGAGGTTGAGGGTGAGGGTTACGGAAAGGGTGAGGGTGAGGTTGGGGGTGGGAGTGAGGGTCAGGGTTGGAGTGGGAGTAGGGTTTGGGTGACGGTGTGGGTGAGGGTGAGCGTGGGGTGGCGATGAGAGAGAGGGCGAAGGTGAGGGTGAGGTTGAAGGCCGTGCTGTGGGTGAGAGTGGGGTGAGGGTGGGGGTGGGGGTCTTTGCGAGGAATTGAAATGGTCTTTGCGAGGAATTTTCCACGAACCGATCTGTACAAAATGCGCAGCAGAACATGTAACTGGCCTTTTAAAGAGATTGCAGGATAAATTTGGAACTTGCTGTTAACAGGATTGAAGTGTTCATTGGGAGGTATTCTCGCCAACGGATCTGGACCAAAATCGCAGCATTACATTTAAATAGCTTTTTTAGGTGTATTACAGGAGATATTGGGCAATAGCAGTGAACAGGTTTGAATTGTTCATTGCGAGATATTCCCACGAACCGATCTGTACGAAATGCCCACCAATGCTGAATAAGGGTGAGGGTGGGGGTGGGAGTGAGGGTCAGGGTTGGAGTGGGAGTGGGGTTTGGGTGACGGTGTGGGTGAGAGTGAGCGTGGGGTGGCGATGAGAGAGAGGGCGTAGGTGAGGGTGAGGTTGAGGGCGGTGCTGTGGGTGAGAGTGAGGGTGAGGGTGAGAGTGTGGGTGGTTGTGGGGGTGGGGGTGAGGGTGGGGGTGGGGGTGAGGTTGTGGGTGTGGGTTACGGTGGGGGTGAGGGTCAGGGTGAGGGCGGGGGTGAGGCTGGAGGTGGGGGAGGGTGTGAGGGCGAGGGTGAGGGGGGGTGGGTGACGGTGAGGGCTCGGGTTGGGGAGGAGGTGGGGGTTAGGGTGAGGGTGGGGGTGGGGGTTAGTGTGAGGGTGAGGGTGAGGGTGAGTGTGGGATTGGGAGTCAGGGTGGGGGTGAGGGTGAGGGTGCGGTTTATGGTGGTGGTGAGGGTGAGGGTGGGGATTGGGGTTGCGGTTAGGGTGAGGGGTGGGGTGAGGGTGAGGTGAGAGTGGGGATGGGGGTTTGGGGTGAGGGTGAGTTTGAGGGTGAGGGTGGGAGTGGGGTTGGGGGTGCGGATGAGGGTGAGGGTCGGGGTTCATGTGAGGGTGAGTGTGGGATTGGGAGTCAGGGTGGGGGTGAGGGTGAGGGTGCGGTTTTTTGGTGGTGGTGAGGGTGAGGGTGGGGATTGGGGTTGCGGTTAGGGTGAGGGGTGGGGTGAGGGTGAAGGTGAGAGTGGGGATGGGGGTTTGGGGTGAGGGTGAGTTTGAGGGTGAGGGTGGCGTGGGGTTGGGGGTGCGGGTGAGGGTGAGGGTCGGGGTGGCGCTGAGGGTGTCGGTGAGGGAGGAGCTGGGGGTGGGGGTCAGGGTTAGGGTTAGGGTCGGAGTGGCGGCATGGGTGAGGGTGAGGGTGGGGGTGGGGCTGTGCGTGGGGTGAGGGTGAGGACGAGGATTAGGGTGGTGGGTGAGGGTGAGTGTGTGGGTGGGGTGGGGTGAGGGTGAGGGTCGGAGTGGCGGTGGGGGTGAGGGTGAGGGTGGGCGTGGGGCTGGGGGTGGGGTGAGGGCGAGGATGAGGATTAGGGTGAGGGTGAGGGCGGGGATTCGGGTGGGGGTGAGAGTGAAGGTGGGAGTGGGAGTGGGGTTAGGGTTGGGGTGGGGTTAGTGTGAGGGGGAAGGAGACCAAAGCTCCGAGGTAAGTGGGGAAGTGGGATACCGGGAGGAAGCACAAGTAGGTGAGTGCAAGAGGGGAGGGCTCCTGCCCCATACTGGGACAGCAGGACAATCGGTGAGTTATCTTAAATGCCTATACACAAATGCAAGAAGCCTGGGGAACAAGCAGGGAGAACCGGAAGTCCTGGCACAGTCAAGGAATTATGATGTAATTGGAATAACAGAGACTTGGTGGGATAACTCACATGATTGGAGTACTGTCATGGATGGCTATAAACTGTTCAGGAAGGATAGGCAGGGCAGAAAAGGTGGGGGAGTTTCGTTGTATGTAAGAGAGCAGTATGACTGCTCAGAGCTCCAGTATGAAACTGCAGAAAAACCTGAGGGTGTCTGGATGAAATTGAGAAGTGTGAGCAACAAGGGTAATGTCATGGTGGGAGTCTGCTACAGACCACCAGACCAGGGGGATGAGGTGGACGAGGCTTTCTTCCAGCAACTAACAGAAGTTACTAGATCACAGGCCCTGATTCTCATGGGTGACTTTAATCACCCCGATATCTGCTGGGGTAGCAATACAGCGGTCCACAGACAATCCAGGAAGTTTTTGGAAAGTGTAAGAGACAATTTCCTGGTGCGGTTGCTGGAGGAACCAACTAGGGGAAAAGCTCTTCTTGACCTGCTGCTCACAAACAGGGAGGAAATAGTAAAGAAAGCAATAGTGGATGGGAACCTGGGAGGCAGTGACCATGAGATAGTCGAGTTCAGGATCCTGACACAAGGAAGAAAGGAGAGCAGTAGAATACAGAGCCTGGACTTCAAAAAAGCAGACTTTGACTCCCTCAGGGAACTGATGGGCAAGGTCCCCCTGGGAGAATAACATGAGGGGGAAAGGAGTCGAGGAAAGCTGGCTGTATTTTAAAGAATCCTTATTGAGGTTGCAGGAACAAACCATCCCGATGTGTAGAAAGAAAAGTAAATATGGCAGGCGACCAGCTTGGCTTAACAGTGAAATCCTTGCTCGTCTTAAACACAAAAAAGCAGCTTACAAGAAGTGGAAGATTGGACAAATGACCAGGGAGGAGTATAAAAATATTGTTCAGGCATGCAGGAGTGATATTAAAAAGCCAAATCACACTTGGAGTTGCAGCTAGCCGGAGATGTTAGGAGTAACAAGAAGGGTTTCTTCAGGTATGTGAGCATCAAGAAGAAAATCAAGGAAAGTGTGGGCCTCTTGCTGAATGAGGGAGGGAACCTAGTGACAGAGGATGTGGAGAAAGCTAGTGTACTCAATGCTTTTTTGCCTCTGTCTTCACAGACAAGGTCAGCTCCCAGACAGCTGCACTCCGCAGCACGGTATGGGGAGGAGGTGACCAGCCCTCTGAGGCGAAAGAAGTAGTTCGGGACTATTTAGAAAAGCTGGACGAACACAAGTCCATGGGGCCGGATGCACTGCATCCGAGGGTGCTAAAGGAGTTGGCCGATGTGATTGCAGAGCCATTGGGGGTTCTGGTGAGGGGGGGTGGGTGACGGTGAGGGCTGGGGTTGGGGAGGAGGTGGGGGTTAGGGTGAGGGTGGGGGTGGGGGTTAGTGTGAGGGTGAGGGTGAGTGTGGGATAGGGAGTCAGGGTGGGGGTGAGGGTGCGGGTGGGGATTTTCGGTGGTGGTGAGGGTGAGGGTGGGGATTGGGGTTGCGGTTAGGGTGAGGGGTGGGGTGAGGGTGAAGGTGAGAGTGAGGATGGGGTTTTGGGGTGAGGGTGAGTTTGAGGTGAGGGTGAGGGTGTGGTTGGGGTTGAGGGTGGTGGCGGCGGTTAGGGTGAGGTTGACGGTGAGAGTGGGGGGTGGGGGTGGGGGTGAGTGTGAGGTTGAGGGTGGGAGTGGGGTTGGGGGTGCGGGTGAGGGTGAAAGTGTGGGTGGGGGTGACGGTGAGAGTGAGGGTCGGGGTGGCGGTGAGGGTGTCGGTGAGGGAGGAGCTGGAGGTGGCGGTTAGGGTTAGGGTTAGGGTCGGAGTGGCGGTGGGGGTGAGGGTGAGGGTGGGGGTGGTACTGTGCGTGGGGTGAGGGTGAGGATGAGGATTAGGGTGGTGGGTGAGGGTGAGAGTGTGGGTGGAGGTGGGGTGAGGGTGAGGGTCGGAGTGGCGGTGGGGTGAGGGTGAGGGTGGGTGTGGGGCTGGGGGTGGGGTGAGGGTGAGGATGAGGATTAGGGTGAGGGTGAGCGTGGGGGTGGGGGTGAGGGTGAGGGTGAGGGCGGGATTTCGGGTGGGGGTGAGAGTGAAGGTGAGAGTGGGGGTGGGGTTAGGGTTGGGGTGGGGTTAGTGTGAGGGGGAAGGAGACCAAAGCCCCGAGGTAAGTGGGGAAGTGGGATACAGGGAAGAAGCACAAGTAGGTGAGTTACCTTAAATGCCTATACACAAATGCAAGAAGCCTGGGGAACAAGCAGGGAGAACCGGAAGTCCTGGCACAGTCAAGGAATTATGATGTAATTGGAATAACAGAGACTTGGTGGGATAACTCACATGATTGGAGTACTGTCCTGGATGACTATAAACTGTTCAGGAAGGATAGGCAGGGCAGAAAAGGTGGGGGAGTTTCGTTGTATGTAAGAGAGCAGTATGACTCCTCAGAGCTCCAGTATGAAACTGCAGAAAAACCTGAGAGTCTCTGGATTAAATTTAGAAGTGTGAGCAACAAGGGTCATGGTGGGAATCTGCTACAGACCACCAGACCAGGGGGATGAGGTGGACGAGGCTTTCTTCTAGCAACTAACAGAAGTTACTAGATCACAGGCCCTGGTTCTCATGGGTGACTTTAATCACCCCGATATCTGCTGGGGGAGCAATACAGCGGTCCACAAACAATCCAGGAAGTTTTTGGAAAGTGTAGGGGACAATATCCTAGTGCGGTTGCTGGAGGAACCAACTTGGGGAAAAGCTCTTCTTGACCTGCTGCTCACAAACAGGGAAGAAATAGTAGAGGAAGCAATAGTGGATGGGAACCTGGGAGGCAGTGACCATGAGATGGTCGAGTTCAGGATCCTGACACAAGGAAGAAAGGAGAGCAGTAGAATACAGAGCCTGGACTTCAGAAAAGCAGACTTTGACTCCCTCAGGGAACTGATGGGCAAGGTCCCCTGGGAGAATAACATGAGGGGGAAAGGAGTCGAGGAAAGCTGGCTGTATTTTAAAGAATCCTTATTGCGGTTGCAGGAACAAACCATCCCGATGTGTAGAAAGAAAAGTAAATATGGCAGGCGACCAGCTTGGCTTAACAGTGAAATCCTTGCTCGTCTTAAACACAAAAAAGCAGCTTACAAGAAGTGGAAGATTGGACACCAGGGAGGAGTATAAAAATATTGTTCAGGCATGCAGGAGTGAAATTAGAAGGCCAAATCACACTTGGAGTTGCAGCTAGCCGGAGATGTTAGGAGTAACAAGAAGGGTTTCTTCAGGTATGTGAGCAACAAGAAGAAAATCAAGGAAAGTGTGGGCCCCTTGCTGAATGAGGGAGGGAACCTAGTGACAGAGGATGTGGAGAAAGCTAGTGTACTCAATGCTTTTTTTGCCTCTGTCTTCACAGACAAGGTCAGCTCCCAGACAGCTGCACTCCGCAGCACGGTATGGGGAGGAGGTGACCAGCCCTCTGTGGAGAAAGAAGTAGTTCGGGACTATTTAGAAAAGCTGGACGAACACAAGTCCATGGGGCCGGATGCACTGCATCCGAGGGTGCTAAAGGAGTTGGCCGATGTGATTGCAGATCCATTGGCCATTATCTCTGACAAATCATGGCAATCGGGGGAAGTTCTGGATGACTTCAAAAAAAGCTAATGTAGTGCCCATCTTTAAAAAAGGGAAGAAGGAAGATCCGGGGAACTGCAGGCCAGTCAGTCTCACCTCAGTCCCTGGAAAAATCATGGAACAGGTCCTCAAGGAATCAATTCTGAACCACTTAAAGGAGGGGAAAGTGATCAGGAACAGTCAGCATGGATTCACCAAGGGCAAGTCATGCCTGACTAACCTAATTGCCTTCTATGATGAGATAACTGGCTCTGTGGATGAGGGGAAATCAGTGGATGTGCTATTTCTTGACTTTAGCAAAGCTTTTGATACAGTCTCCCACAGTGTTCTTGCCAGCAAGTTAAAGAAGTATGGGCTGGATGAATGGACGGTAAGGTGGATAGAAAACTGGCTGGATGGTCGTGCTCAACGGGTAGTGATCAATGGCTCCATCTCCAGTTTTGGACCCCACACTACAAGAAGGATGTGGATAAATTGGAAAGAGTCCAGCGGAGGGCAACGAAAATTATTAGGGGGCTGGAGCACATGACTTATGAGGAGAGGCTGAGGGAACTGGGATTGTTTAGCCTGCAGAAGAGAAGAGTGAGGGGGGATTTGATAGCTGCTTTCAACTACCTAAAAGGGGGTTCCAAAGAGGATGGATCTAGACTGTTCTCAGTGGTAGAAGATGACAGAACAAGGAGTAATGGTCTCAAGTTGCAGAGAGGGAGGTTTAGGTTGGATATTAGGAAAAACTTTTTCACTAGTAGGGTGGTGAAGAACTGGAATGGGTTACCTAGGGAGGTGGTGGAATCTCCTTCCTTAGAGGTTTTTAAGGTCAGGCTTGACAAAGCCCTGGCTGGGATGATCTAGTTGGGGTTGGTCCTGCTTTGAGCAGGGGGTTGGACTAGATGACCTCCTGAGGTCCCTTCCAACCCTGAGATTCTATGATACTATAGGGGTGAGGGTGAGGGTGTGGGTGAGGGTGCGGGTTAGTGCGAGGGTGGGTTTGGGGGTAGGGTGGGAGTGACGGTGAGGGTGAGGATGAGGGTGAGGTTTGGTGTGGGGGTGAGAGGGAGGGTGTGGGTGAGGTTAAGGGTGGGAGTGGGGGGGAGGGTGATGGTGAGGGTGGGGGTGGGGGTAAAGGTGAGGGTGAGGTTGGGGGTGGGGGTGGGAGTCAGGGTGAGGGTGAGGCTTAGTGTGAGGGTGGGTTTGGGGGTGGGGTGGGAGTAAAGGTGAGGTTGAGTGTTGGGGTTTGGGTGGGGGTGGGGGTGAGTGCGTGGGTGAGGGTGTGTGTGGGGGTGAGGGTGAGGGTGAATGTTTGGGTGGGGTTGGGAGTCAGGGTAAGTGTGAGGGTGGAGGTGGGGCTGGGTGTGAGGGTGAGCGTGAGGGTGAGGGTGGGGGTGGCATTTAGGGTGAGGTTGAGGGTATGGGTAGGGGTAAGGGTGAGGGTGGGGGTGGGCCTGGGGTGAGGTTGAGGGTGGGGGTGGAGGTGAGGGTGAGGTTGAGGGTGAGGGTAAGTGTGATGGTCGTGGCGAGGGTGAGGGTCAGGGTGGGGGTGGGGGTGGGTTTGAGAGTCAGGGTGAGGGTAGGGGTGGGGTGAGGGTGAGTGTGGAGTCCAGGGTGAGGGTGTAGGTGAGGGTGGGGGTGAGAGTGAGGGTGGCCGTGGGGGGGGAGGGTGAGGTTGGGGGTGCGGTGAAGGTGAGGGTGAGGGTGTGGGTGAGGGATATGGTGAGGGTGGGTTTGGGGTTGGGGTGTGGGAGTGATGGTGAGGGTGAGGTTGAGGGTTGGGGTTGGGGTTGCGGTGAGTGTGAGGTTGTGGGTGAGGGTGGGGGTGGTGTCGAGGGTGAGGGTAAGGGTGAGGGTCGGGGTGAGGGTGAGGGTCAGGGTGGGGGTGGGTTTGAGAGTGAGGGTGAGGGTAGGGGTGGGGTGAGGGTGAGGGTGGGGATTGAGATTGAGGGTGAGGCTGAGGGTGAGGGTGAGGGTGAGTGTGCGGTCCAGGGTGAGGGTGTAGGTGAGGGTGGGGGTGAGAGTGAGGGTTAGGGTGGCCGTGGGGGGGGAGGGTGAGGTTGGGGTGGCGGTGAGGGTGAGGTTTGGTTGGGTGGGGTGAAGGTGAAGTTGAGTGTGTGGTTGGGGTGGGAGTGAGGGTGAGGCTGAGGGTGGGGATGGGGCTGGGGGTGAGGGTGAGCGTGAGGGTGAGGGTAGGGGTGGGGATGAGGGTGAGGGTAAGGGTGGGTGTGGGGATCAGGGTGAATGTGGTGTGAGGGTGAGGGTGAGGGTGTGGGTGAGGGTGGGGGTGGGGGTGAGTGAGGGTGAGGGTGAGTGCGAGATTGAGGGTGGGTGTGGCGGTGGGGGTGAGGGTGTGTGTGAAGGTGAGGGTAGGGGTGGGTGTGGGAGGGGTGGGTTAGGGTTAGGTGTTAGGGTGAGTGTGAGGTTGGGGTTGGGGGCGAGGTTGAGGGTAAGGGTGAGGGTGAGTGTTGGGGTGAGGGTGAGGGTGAGCGTGGGGTTTGTGGTGGTGGTGAGGGTGAGGGTGAAGGTGGGAGTGGGGGTGGGGTTGAGGGTGAGGATGGGGATGTGGGTGTGGGGCTGACGGTGAGGGTGAGTGTTGGTGTGGTGGTGGGGTTGGAAGTGAGGGTGAGGATGGGTGAGAGGGTGGGCATGGGGGTGGGGGTTAGGGTGAGGGTGACGGTGAGGTTGGGGGTGGTGGTGACAGTGAGTGTGTGGCTGGGGGTCGGAGTGATGGTGAGGGTGAGGGTGCGGATGAGGATGAGGAGTGGGGGTGGGGGTTTGGGTGGGGGTCGGGGATTGTGGTTAGGGTGAGGGTGAGGGTTGGGTTGGGGATTTTGGTGAGGTTGACGGTGAGGGTGGGGGTGGGGGTGAGGGTGGGGGTGTGGTTTAGGGAGGGGTCGGAGTGAGGGTGAGGGTGGGGGTGGGGGTGAAGGTGGGGGTGTGGTTTAGGGAGGGGTCGGAGTGAGGGTGAGGGTGAGGGTGGGGGTGAGGGTGAGGGTGAGTGTTGGGGTTGGGGTGAAGGTGAGCGTGATGTTGAGGCTGGGGGTCGGGGTGAGGGTGAGGGTGAGCTTGAGGGTGGGGGTGGTGGGGGGATGAGAGTGAAGATGGGGGTGTGGGTGAGGCTGGGGGTAGGGGAGGGGGGAGTGTGAGGGTGTCATGGAGTGTGGGGGAGTCAGGTCCTGCACCCCTCTTCCTGGGATTCAATGTGACTCTCAGCCAGCTAGTAGAACAGAAGGTTTATTTGGGTTGTCAGGAAAGAGTCCAAACAGAGCTTGTAAGTATAACCAGGACCCCTCAGCTGGGGCCTTCTGGGGGGCAGGGAGCTTAGACCCCGGCTCTGGGGCTCCCTGCGTTTCACCACCCAGCTCCAAACTGACAAAAAAACAGCCAAACCTCCAGCAGGCTCTTCCCCTCCCCCGGGGTCCCTCCTCTCGCCTTTTACCATTCTCCCATCCAAAGGTGTCACCTCCCAACCCCCGTCCTGGCTCATGTTACAGCCTCAGGTAAAGTCTCGCATTCCCAATGCAGCCTCTCCCAATGCAGCCAGCCTCCCAGGTCAAATCCATCTCGCTCTCTACTCCGTCACATCTCTCCCCTCTTCGAGACTGTACTGAGCGGGGTCACTCTAACCAGTGGCCTGGGGACGTTCAGGGCCCCCTCTCCGGGACAACGCATCCGCTATCAGGTTGGCACTTCCTTTCACATGGACCACGTCCATGTCGTAATCCTGCAGGAGCTTAGCATTGGCCCCGTTCATCTGGGGTAGCCAGGTCAGGGACGAGTGGTCGGTATACACGGTGAAGTGTCGCCCAAATAGATATGGCTCTAGTTTCTTGAGGGCCCACACCATGGCCAGGCATTCCTTCTCGATGGCCTCATAATTCTGCTCTCGGGGTAGCAGATTCTTGCTTAAATACACGATGGGGTGTCTCTGCCCCATTTCATCCTCCTGCATTAACACCGCCCCCAGTCCCATGTCTGAGGCGTCGGTGAACACCAGAAAGGGCTTGTCAAAGTCTGGGTTTGCCAAAACCGCGCCCCTGATCAAAGCCTCCTTCAGTGCACAGAGAGCCCTCTGGCACTCCTCGGTCCAGACCACCTTGTCTGGCTTCCCCTTCTTGCATAGCTCAGTGATGGGGGTGGCTATGGCGCTAGAGACGGGCACAAATCTTCGATAGTACCCCGCCATCCCAATAAAGGCCTGGACCTGCTTTTTAGTTTGGGGAGCGGGCCAGTCCCGGATCACCTCCACCTTGGCTGGTTCTGGCTTTAGGCGGCTGCTCCCAACCCGGTGGCCCAGGTAGGACACTTCAGCCATCCCCACCTTGCACTTCTCCGCTTTTATGGTCAGCCCACCCTCCCGGAGTCGGTCCAGCACTTGTTTAACTTGGGACACCTGGTCCTCCCAGGTCTGGCTAAAGACACAGATATCATCGATATACGCCACAGCGAAACTCTCCATCCCCTTCAGTAGCTGATCCACCAGGCGCTGGAAGGTGGCTGGCGCTCCCTTGAGGCCGAAAGGCAGGGTCAGGAATTCGTAGAGCCCCAGAGGGGTAATGAAGGCAGATTTCAGCCGGGCATCTGCATCCAGTGGCACTTGCCAGTAGCCCTATGTAAAATCCATGGTGGTAAGGTACCGAGCCCCTCCCAGCATGTCTAGGAGCTCGTCCGGCCGGGGCATGGGGTAGGCATCAGATACAGTGATGGTATTGAGCTTCCGATAGTCCACACAGACTGGATCAACCCATCCCTTTTGGGGACCAGCACCACTGGCGAGGCCCAAGGGCTGGATGACGGCTGGATCCACCCCAAAGCCAGCATGTCCTTAACCTCTCTTTCCAGGTCCCGAGCTGTCTTCCCTGTGACTCGGAGCGGAGAGCATCTTATAGGTTGGTGCGCTCCTGTCTGCACCCAGTGGACAGTCAGATTAGTGCATCCAGGCTGGTTGGAAAACAGCTGCCGGTACAGATGCAGCACCCCTCTGATCTCAGCTTGCTGGGCAGGGGCTAGCTGATCAGAGAGGGGGACTGTGACGGTGTGACGTACGCTGGAAATTAGTGCAGAGACAGAAGCCCACAAGAGAGCTGAGGAGGCCCACAAGAGAGCTATGGAAGCAGAGGAGCTGGCCCACCAGAGAGCTATGGAAGCAGAAAGAATCAGGGAGGAGGCGGCCCACAAGAGAGCTATGGAGGCCCAGAAGCATGAACTGGCCATCGCAGAGTTGAAGAGTCGAAACCCTTCAGCTGCCGGCTCCGCTTCCCCAAAAATCCCCAAATGGGAGCGTCCATGCCCCCAGTATGATGAATCCAAGGATATAGCCGAATATTTTATCACCTTTGAGAGACTGTGCTCCCTCCATGCGATCGCTGAAGATCAAAAAATGACCACCTTGATAGCCAAATTGACTGGCAGAGCTCTGGACGTATTCAATAAGATGCCATTGGGGATGCCTCCAATTATAGTAAATTTAAGGAACTGGTTTTGAAACAGTTTCAGGTTATACCTGAAACCTACAGGGTTAAATTCAGGAGTCTTAAGAGGGGAGATGGATCAAGTAATGTGGCTTATGCAAATGAAATGACAGTTCTGGTAGATAAGTGGGTGAGGGGAAGAGACATTACAAGCTTTGAAGGGATGTGTGATTTGGTTGCTCAGGAACAATTCCTGAATATGTGCAGTGATGATGTCAAACAGTACTTGTGGGACAAACAGGTAAAAGCAGTTAGTGAATTAGCTGGGTTTGCAGACTCTTATGAGCAGGCACAAGCTGCAATTAAGCATAAACCACTGCAGAGGGGTATAGGGTCGAAGGAAAACAGAGTCACCGTGTTACCCCTGGGAAAAAGGAGGCTGGGCGCTCACCTCCCCATTCCCCTAGTACTCGTCCCAAATTCCCTGTATAATCGGAGGAGCCCAGGAGGTGCTATCGATGTAAGTCCACCGAGCACCTGAGAGATAAGTGTTCCCTGCTGAGTGAAAACAGGCATCAAGCGGCCCATGAAGCTGCTGCCTCTTTCCACACAGGGTTTGTGAAGTTGACTTCTACACCACCAAGCAGTGAGCATGTGCATGCTGTTAGACTGAATGGGAAGGTAATCACGGGGTTGAGAGATACAGGGTGCTGAAATTTCTATAGTCAGGAGGGACCTGATCCAAGAGAAGGATTGGTTGCCGGGTAAAGTGGCGGAATTGGAGCTGGTGGGTGGCTACAAAGTCATTGCACCTTTGGCAAAAGTACACATGCAAATGGAAAACTTGCAGGCTAAGCTAACTGTGGCAACAGTGTCACGCAATTTTGCACCGTTTCTACTGGGAAATGATTCTTTGCTGTGGCAGAATCTGTCCCAGGGCTGGGTGGCAGCAAGCAGGAACCTGGTGCTGAAAACCTCGGGGGGGGGGGGGAGGGGGCGAAGTCACAGGGCCTGCAGCTGTGGCGGCAGGGGTGGCTGTGGCCAGTTCCTGTCCTGTAATCATCTCCCCGGGGGAGGGGAATGTTCTACCTCATAGCAAGGGGGGAATTTTGCAGGCCACTGAAGGGTCTATCTTAGCTTGCAGCTGGGAGCCCACAGCTGGACCAGGGTCACCTTCTCTTCGGGGGGACACGGGAGTGTCTGGCCCAGATAGAGGCCCAGGGAGGGAAGGTGAGGGGGGGCCGGAGAGCCCGCCAACCTTTTGTCAGGAGGATCTTGCCCAGGAGGAGGGTGAAAAGTCTGCATTTCAGATGCCAGACCCCTCTCCTGTGGATCAGGTTTAGAAGGGAAAGCTGGGGGTCAGACCTCCTGGAGCGGGGAGTCCGTCCAGCTGACCTGTTGGGAACAGATACTGGGGTGTCCAAGAAAGAGGTTGTTCTTGCTACACCGGTAGGAGGTAAACCTCTCTCTTCAAAGCAGAAGGGAGCGAGTCTCTGCATGGGTGAAGCCACCCAAGGGGATGGGAACCAGCCCAGAGAAATTCCAGAGGGAGGGGCCGAGGGCAGGCCGGGTTGCAGTACACCCTTTCCTTGCCAGAACCTCAAACCCATGCCTGATTCAGAAGCCTGCTCCAAAGAGGCAGAAGAATCTGAATCAGAGTGCCTACCAGGATACACAGACGGGTGGGTAATCCTGTGTCTTTCCCTACTTCATCTGTGGGTTATAACAAAGGAGTTAACACTGAGGGTCAACCCTTTCAAGATGGGGAACATACCTGATTGGTGGGAAAAACTGTTGTACATGCTTGGGATGGTGACCTCACGGTCGTACAAGCATGTTACCTGTCGGCCTGTATCGGGTAACCGGCTGGAAGCTTGGCACAACAGCAAAAGCATAACAGGCCCAGGCTGCTGTGTGAAAGGGGAAACTGAGGCACGCCGCCTCATGGCACTGAGAGCTAAATGCCGAGGTTCCTACGCCTTAACAGGTATTGCTATCTGTATCCTGTTAGCAATACTACACCCCAACCCATTTTCAGGCGCCCGGGGACCAGGAACCTCGCATTTTGCTAAAACCATTACGAATGACACCATGTGGTGTGCCGGTACTGAAAAGGGGTGTGACCAAAGACAAACAGGGGCTTTATGTGTACTGCCTCCGCCATGGACAGTGTCCAAGTCTCTGGCAGTAAGTTCAGGAGGAGTGTGTGACGGTGTTCCCCATAAAACTTAGGCCCGACGCTAACCCTCACCCTCTCCCTTAACCCCACCCTCACCCCCACCCTCACCGTCACCCTCACCCCCACTCCCACTCCCACCCTCACCCTCACCATCACCCTCATCCTCAACACTACCCTCATCCAACCCCCACCCCCATCTTCAACTCACCCACACCCACAATTGAGATTCTATGATTCTATGATTCTATGGGGGTGAGGGTGAGGGTGTGGGTGAGGGTGCGGGTTAGTGCGAGGGTGCGTTTGGGGGTAGGGTGGGAGTGACGGTGAGGGTGAGGATGAGGGTGGGGGTGTGGGTTAGGGTGAGGGTGAGGTTTGGGGTGGGGGTGAGAGGGAGGGTATGGATGAGGGTGAGGTTAAGGGTGGGGGGGAGGGTGATGGTGATGGTGATGGTGGGGGTGGGGGTAAAGGTGAGGGTGAGGTTGGGGGTGGGGGTGGGAGTCAGGGTGAGGGTGAGGCTTAGTGTGAGGGTGGGTTTGGGGGTGGGGTGGGAGTGAAGGTGAGGGTGAGGTTGAGTGTTGGGGTTCGGGTGGGGGTGGGGGTGAGGTTGTGGGTGAGGGTGGGGGTGGAGGTGAGGGTGAGGTTGAGGGTGAGGGTAAGGGTGAGGGTCGTGGCGAGGGTGAGGGTCAGGGTGGGGGTGGGGGTGGGTTTTAGAGTCAGGGTGAGGGTAGGGGTGGGGTGAGGGTGAGGGTGAGGGATATGGTGAGGGTGGGTTTGCGGTGTGGGAGTGATGGTGAGGGTGAGGTTGAGGGTTGGGGTGGGGGTGGCGGTGAGGGTGAGGGTTTGTGTGGGGTGAGGGTGAGGTTGAGTGTGTGGATGGGGTTGGGAGTGAGGGTGAGGCTGAGGGTGGGGGTGGTGGTGGGGCTGGGTGTGAGGGTGAGCGTGAGGGTGAGGGTAGGGGTGGGGGTGAGGGTGAGTGTGTGGGTGGGGGTGAGGGTGGGGGTGGGGGTGAGTGAGGGTGAGTGTGAGATTGAGGGTGGGTGTGGGGGTGGGGGGTGGGGGTGATGCTGAGGGTGGGTGTGGCGGTGGGGATGAGGGTGAGTGTGAAGGTGAGGGTAGGGGTGGGTGTGGGATGAGGGTGAGGGTGAGGGTTAGGGTTAGGGTGAGTGTGAGGTTGGGGGTGGGGGGTGAGGTTGAGGGTAAGGGTGAGGGTGATTGCGGGGGTGGATGTGAGGGTGAGGGTGAGTGTTGGGGTGGGTGTGAGGGTGAGGGTGAGGGTGAGCGTGGGGTTTGTGGTGGTGGTGAGGGTGAAGGTGGGAGTGGGGGTGGGGGTGAGGGTGAGGGCGTGGGTGGGGGTGAGGGTGAGGGTGAGGGTGGGGATGTGGGTGGGGGGCTGACGGTGAGGGTGAGTATTGGTGTGGGGGTGGGGGTGGAAGTGAGGGTGAGGATGGGTGAGAGGGTGGGCATGGGGGTGGGGGTTAGGGTGAGGGTGACGGTGAGGTTGGGGGTGGGGGTCACGGTGAGTGTGTGGGTGGAGGTCGGAGTGATGGTGAGGGTGCGGATGAGGAGTGGGGGTGGGGGTTAGCGTGAGGGTGGGTGTGTGGGATTGTGGTTAGGGTGAGGGTGAGGGTGAGGGTTGGGTTGGGGATTTTGGTGAGGTTGACGGTGAGGGTGGGGGTAGGGGTGAGGGTGGGGGTGTGGTTTAGGGAGGGGTCGGAGTGAGGGGTCGGGTGAGGGTGGGGGTGAGGGGGAGGGGGAGTGTTGGGGTGGGGGTAAGGGTGAGCGTGATGTTGAGGCTGGGGGTGGGGGTGTGGGTGAGGGTGGAGGAGGGGGGAGTGTGAGGGTGTCACGGAGTGTGGGGGAGTCAGGTCCTGCACCCCTCTTCCCGGGATTCAATGTGACTCTCAGCCAGCCAGTAGAACAGAAGGTTTATTTGGGTTGTCAGGAAAGAGTCCAAACAGAGCTTGTAAGTATAACCAGGACCCCTCAGCTGGGGCCTTCTGGGGGGCAGGGAGCTTAGACCCCGGCTCTGGGGCTCCCTGCGTTTCACCACCCAGCTCCAAACTGACAAAAAAACAGCCAAACCTCCAGCAGGCTCTTCCCCTCCCCCGGGGTCCCTCCTCTCGCCTTTTACCATTCTCCCATCCAAAGGTGTCACCTCCCAACCCCCGTCCTGGCTCATGTTACAGCCTCAGGTAAAGTCTCGCATTCCCGATGCAGACTTTCCCAATGCAGCCAGCCTCCCAGGTCAAATCCATCTCGCTCCCTACTCCGTCACATCCCTCTTCGAGACTGTACTGAGCGGGGTCACTCTAACCAGTGGCCTGGGGACGTTCAGGGCCCCCTCTCCGGGACAACGCATCCGCTATCAGGTTGGCACTTCCTTTCACATGGACCACGTCCATGTCGTAATCCTGCAGGAGCTTAGCGTTGGCCCCTTTCATCTGGTGTAGCCAGGTCAGGGACGAGTGGTCGGTGTACACGGTGAAGTGTCGCCCAAATAGATATGGCTCTAGTTTCTTGAGGGCCCACACCATGGCCAGGCATTCCTTCTCGATGGCCTCATAATTCTGCTCTCGGGGTAGCAGCTTCTTGCTTAAATACATGATGGGGTGTCTCTGCCCCGTTTCATCCTCCTGCATTAACACCGCCCCCAGTCCCATGTCTGAGGCGTCGGTGAACACCAGAAAGGGCTTGTCAAAGTCTGGGTTTGCCAGAACCGGGCCCCTGATCAAAGCCTCCTTCAGTGTACAGAGAGCCCTCTGGCACTCCTCGGTCCAGACCACCTTGTCTGGCTTCCCCTTCTTACCTCACCCCACCTCAGTCATGGGGGTGGCTATGGCGCTAAAGTGGGCACAAATCTTCAATAGTACCCCGCCATCCCAATAAAGGCCTGGACCTGCTTTTTAGTTTGGGGAGCGGGCCAGTCCCGGATCACCTCCACCTTGGCTGGTTCTGGCTTTAGGCGGCCGCTCCCCACCCGGTGGCCCAGGTAGGACACTTCAGCCATCCCCACCTTGCACTTCTCCGCTTTTATGGTCAGCCCAGCCTCCCGGAGTCGGTCCAGCACTTGTTTAACTTGGGACACCTGGTCCTCCCAGGTCTGGCTAAAGACACAGATATCATCAATATACGCCACAGCGAAACTCTCCATCCCCTTCAGTAGCTGATCCACCAGGCGCTGGAAGGTGGCTGGCGCTCCCTTGAGGCCGAAAGGCAAGGTCAGGAATTCGTAGAGCCCCAGAGGGGTAATGAAGGCAGATTTCAGCCGGGCATCTGCATCCGGTGGCACTTGCCAGTAGCCTTTTGTAAGATCCATGGTGGTAAGGTACCGAGCCCCTCCCAGCTTGTCTAGGAGCTCGTCCGGCCGGGGCATGGGGTAGGCATCAGATACAGTGATGGCATTGAGCTTCCGATAGTCCACACAG
Source organism: Chelydra serpentina (assembly GCA_037349315.1). NCBI lineage: Eukaryota > Metazoa > Chordata > Testudines > Chelydridae > Chelydra > Chelydra serpentina. Next base: position 74,341 of record JBAIAC010000651.1, read on the forward strand.
AACTGGATCAACCCATCCCTTTTGGGGACCAGCACCACTGGCGAGGCCCAAGGGCTGGATGACGGCTGGATCACCCCCAAAGCCAGCATGTCCTTGACCTCTCTTTCCAGGTCCCGAGCTGTCTTCCCTGTGACTCGGAAGGGGGGAGCATCTTATAGGTTGGTGCGCTCCTGTCTGCACCCAGTGGATGGTCAGATTAGTGCGTCCAGGCTGGTTGGAAAACAGCTGCCGGTACAGATGCAGCACCCCTCTGATCTCAGCTTGCTGGGCAGGGGCTAGCTGATCAGAGAGGGGGACTGTGACGGTGTGACGTACGCTGGAAATTAGTGCAGAGACAGAAGCCCACAAGAGAGCTGAGGAGGCCCACAAGAGAGCTATGGAAGCAGAAAGAATCAGGGAGGAGGCGGCCCACAAGAGAGCTATGGAGGCCCAGAAGCATGAACTGGCCATCGCAGAGTTGAAGAGTCGAAACCCTTCAGCTGCCGGCTCTGCTTCCCCAAAAATCTCCAAATGGGAGCGTCTATGCCCCCAGTATGATGAATCCAACGATATAGCCGAATATTTTATCACCTTCGAGAGACTGTGCTCCCTCCATGCGATCCCTGAAGATCAAAAAATGACCACCTTGATAGCCAAATTGACTGGCAGATCTCTGGACGTATTCAATAAGATGCCCATTGGGGATGCCTCCAATTATGGTAAATTTAAGGAACTGGTTTTGAAACAGTTTCAGGTTACACCTGAAACCTACAGGGTTAAATTCAGGAGTCTTAAGAGGGGAGATGGATTAAGTAATGTGGCTTATGCAAATGAAATGACAGTTCTGGTAGATAAGTGGGTGAGGGGAAGAGACATTACAAGCTTTGAAGGGATGTGTGATTTGGTTGCTCAGGAACAATTCCTGAATATGTGCAGTGATGATGTCAAACAGTACTTGTGGAACAAACAGGTAAAAGCAGTTAGTGAATTAGCTGGGTTTGCAGACTCTTATGAGCAGGCACAAGCTGCAATTAAGCATAAACCACTGGCAGAGGGGTACAGGGTCGAAGGAAAACAGAGTCACCGTGTTACCCCTGGGAAAAAGGAGGCTGGGCGCTCACCTCCCCATTCCCCTAGTACTCGTCCCAAATTCCCTGTACAATCGGAGGAGCCCAGGAGGTGCTATCGATGTAAGTCCACCGAGCACCTGAGAGATAAGTGTCCCCTGCTGAGTGAAAACAGGCATCAAGCGGCCCATGAAGCTGCTGCCTCTTTCCACACAGGGTTTGTGAAGTTGACTTCTACACCACCAAGCAGTGAGCATGTGCATGCTGTTAGACTGAATGGGAAGGTAATCACGGGGTTGAGAGATACAGGTGCTGAAATTTCTATAGTCAGGAGGGACCTGATCCAAGAGAAGGATTGGTTGCCGGGTAAAGTGGCGGAATTGGAGCTGGTGGGTGGCTACAAAGTCATTGCACCTTTGGCAAAAGTACACATGCAAATGGAAAACTTGCAGGCTAAGCTAACTGTGGCAACAGTGTCACGCAATTTTGCACCGTTTCTACTGGGAAATGATTTCTTTGCTGTGGCAGAATCTGTCCCAGGGCTGGGTGGCAGCAAGCAGGAACCTGGTGCTGAAAACCTCAGGGGGGGGGGGGCGAAGTCACAGGGCCTGCAGCTGTGGCGGCAGGGGTGGCTGTGGCCAGTTCCTGTCCTGTAATCATCTCCCCGGGGGAGGGGAATGTTCTACCTCATAGCAAGGGGGGAATTTTGCAGGCCACTGAAGGGTCTATCTTAGCTTGCAGCTGGGAGCCCACAGCTGGAACAGGGTCACCTTCTCTTCGGGGGGACACGGGAGTGTCTGGCCCAGATAGAGGCCCAGGGAGGGTAGGTGAGGGGGGGCCGGAGAGCCCGCCAACCTTTTGTCAGGAGGATCTTGCCCAGGAGGAGGGTGAAAAGTCTGCATTTCAGATGCCAGACCCCTCTCCTGTGGATCAGGTTAGAAGGGAAAGCTGGGGGTCAGACCTCCTGGAGGGGGGAGTCCGTCCAGCTGACCTGTTGGGAACAGATACTGGGGTGTCCAAGAAAGAGGTTGTTCTTGCTACACGGGTAGGAGGTAAACCTCTCTCTTCAAAGCAGAAGGGAGCGAGTCTCTGCATGGGTGAAGCCACCCAAGGGGATGGGAACCAGCCCAGAGAAATTCCAGAGGGAGGGGCCGAGGGCAGGCCGGGTTGCAGTACACCCTTTCCTTGCCAGAACCTCAAACCCATGCCTGATTCAGAAGCCTGCTCCAAAGAGGCAGAAGAATCTGAATCAGAGTGCCTACCAGGATACACAGACGGGTGGGTAATCCTGTGTCTTTCCCTACTTCATCTGTGGGTTATAACAAAGGAGTTAACACTGAGGATCAACCCTTTCAAGATGGGGAACATACCTGATTGGTGGGAAAAACTGTTGTACATGCTTGGGATGGTGACCTCACGGTCGTACAAGCATGTTACCTGTCGGCCTGTATCGGGTAACCGGCTGGAAGCTTGGCACAACAGCAAAAGCATAACAGGCCCAGGCTGCTGTGTGAAAGGGGAAACTGAGGCACGCCGCCTCATGGCACTGAGAGCTAAATGCCGAGGTTCCTACGCCTTAACAGGTATTGCTATCTGTATCCTGTTAGCAATACTACACCCCAACCCATTTTCAGGCGCCCGGGGACCAGGAACCTCGCATTTTGCTAAAACCATTACGAATGACACCATGTGGTGTGCCGGTACTGAAAAGGGGTGTGACCAAAGACAAACAGGGGCTTTATGTGTACTGCCTCCGCCATGGACAGTGTCCAAGTCTCTGGCGGTAAGTTCAGGAGGAGGGTGTGACGGTGTTCCCCATAAAACTTTATGGGGAGATGCTTATAAATGTATATATGTAACTAGAATATGTTTTATGCTACATGTGCCATGTAACATATCGCTGTGAAAGTTATGACCTACTGAATTTACTCCTCCTCTTTGTATGCATGTATCATTGTTGTAGTTGGAGTTATGAAGATTGGTTTTATATTTGCTGGTTTTGTACATAGCCTTTGTAAGTGCATGGGATCATCTTTGGAGCAAAGAATGTGCCTGTTAAATGCGAGCACTTGACAGACAAAAGACGTTGCAGACCCCAATCCACATTGGGGCCGGGTCTGGAATGCAACTGGTTAGACTGGTTAGGGCGCATGGACAGGTGACTTGCCCATGTGATCCCAAAACTCCAGGGCAATTGGATCCTACGCAGGGAGAGGAAGAAAGGCTATAAAAGCCCTTGCAAGACCCTTCCATTTTGTCTTCAGCTGGCTAAAGGGAGAGGCTCTCCACCCCCCACCCCCAGGACATTCCTGAGGGCAACTGAATAAAGGACAAAGACACTAGGGGGTGTGAGCGACTGCTGGACCCAGGCTAATTCTACAGCCTGTAAAAAGGAAAATATCCGAATCTGGTGAGGCTTTTATCTGTGTTAACTTTGAATAGACATAGACGTGCGTGTTTTATTTTATTTTACTAAGTAACTTGCTTTGTTCTGTCTGTCACTACTTGAACTCACTTAAATCCTATTTTCTGTACTTATTAAAATCACTTTTTACCTATTAAGGTTCCTTGAGTAGGAGTTGGTGCCTGGGGAAAGTGAACAGTTGTGCATATCTTTCTATCTTTGAAATAGAAGGCGAACTATTTATGAGTTTACCCTGTATAAGCTTTATACAGGGTAAAACGGATTGATTAAGGGTTTGAACCTCCTTGGAGTTGAGCAGCTGGGTGTCAAAGGCAAGAGCGCTTCCAGGGGCCTTACAGTGGTGAGTGGACTTGGTTCGGACCTGGGTCTGTGTTTGCAGCAGATCAGTGGAATCTGGCTCAAAACAGACAGGATTCGGGAGTCCCAAGCTGGAAAAGGCCTGGAAGCAGGGGCAGAAGTAGCCTTGGCACACCAGGTGGCAACACCAAGCAGGTCTCTGTGGCCCCAACCCGTCACAGGGACCGTTTCTTCGGAGGAGCCAGCTCTTGTCTCAAGGAATAGATCTACTAGAGGGTCACTTCCCTGCTCCTCCCAATGTCCACACACGGCCAGCACCACATTCCCCCTGTCATAATATGGCTTCATCATACTGACATGGTACACCCGGCAGTGGTGTGCCCGGTTAGACAGCTGCACCACATAATTTACCTCATTTAGCTGCTTGACAACCTTGAAAGGGCCTTCCCAAGCGGCCTGCAGTGTGTTTTTCCTCACGGGGATGAGAACCATCACCTGATCCCCGGTGGCAAGGTCAGGACATACTCCACCACTGACTCTCCCTCGGGGGCAGCCTTCCCCTCCATTCGTCTCTCATCAGGTCCAGGGGCCCCCTCACCCTCCTGCCGTATAACAGTTCGAAGGGCGAGAATCCGGTAGACTCCTGGGGCATTTCCCTGTACGCGAAAAGTAGGTGCGGTAGGTACTTGTCCCTGTCCTGCGGGTGCTGGTTCATAAATATTTTCAGCATCATCTTTAGCGTCCCATTGAACCTCTCCACCAGCCCATTGGACTGGGGATGATATGCTGAAGCCCAGCTGTGCCGGACCCCACATTTCTCCCACGAGCACCGGAGCAGGGCCGACATGAAGTTGGACCCTTGGTCTGTCAGGACTTCCTTGGGGAACCCCACTCGGCTGAAAATGGTCAGCAGCGCATCCGCCATGGTGTCTGCTTCAATGGAGGATAAGGGCACCGCCTCGGGGTAGCGGGTGGCGAAATCTACCACCACCAGATTGTATTTCTTCCCCGACCGGGTTGTCTTGCTGAGAGGCCCCACTATGTCCATAGCCACCTTCTGGAAGGGCTCCTCTATGATGGGCAAAGGCCTCAAAGTCGCTTTCCGCTTGTCCCGAGCCTTCCCCACCCGCTGGCAGGGGTCACAGGACCGGCAGTACTGATGGACAGTTGTAAAGACCCCAGGCCAGTAAATGTTCTGTAGCAGCCTCTGCCTGGTGCGCCGGATTCCCTGATGCCCTGCGAGAGGGATGTCATGGGCCAGGTACAGTAGCTTGCGGTGATACTTCTGGGGGACCACCAGCTGCCTCCTGATCCCCCATGTCTCCATCTCACCGGGGGGAGCCCATTCCCGGTACAGGAACCCCTTCTCCCACAGGAAACTCTCCTGGCAACCTCTCCACATGGTCCGCACCTCCCTGCGGTCGGCCAGGTCCCTGAGCTTCCGCAAGGAGGGATCTCTCTGTAACTCGGCCTGGAACTCAGCCGCTGGGGAAGGGATAGGAGCCTGCTCCCTTGTGCTGTCTGTGTCTGAGGCTGCAGCCTCTCTGCGCCTGGTCCTGGGGTACTCCCTCCCCACTGGGGCAGGGTCCTGCTCCCTGTGCGAGGTACCCTCTCCGAGGCCCGGGCGTAGCGCCCCTTGCCGGCTCAGGCTACGGGTCATGACCAGGGTGTCCAGGGATTCATTGGGCCAGTCTTCTAGGTCCCCCCCCATCAGTACCTCAGTGGACAAATGCTGGTGCACCCCTATGTCCTTGGGGCCCTCCTTGGCCCCCCATTTCAGGTGTACCCTACCTGACCCTAACAGGTGACCCCTGTTAGGGTCAGGTAGGTGTTGGGTACCACCCGATCTGGGGCCACCACCTCGGGCCGGGCCAGCATCACCTCCGCGCCCGTATCCCAGTATCCAGTGACCTTCCTCCCATCTATCTCCAGGGGAACAAGGCACTCTCTCCGAAGGGACAGCCCCACGCCCACCCTATAAACCGAGAACCCTGAGTCCGGAGCATCCAGCCGCCCTCCTCTGGGCTGTCGGCCCCTCGTCCGGCTGGGTCCCTACCCAGTTAACCCGGTGCGGGTTTGGTCTGCTCAGTCTGTCTCTGATCTTGGGGCACTGGGACCGTAAGTGGCCCCTCTGGCCGCAGTGATAGCAGCTCATGTCCCGTTGGTCCCCTCGAGCAGGTCGGTTGGTTCTGATGTCGGAGGTTCCCCTCGGGAGGGGGTTCTCCCTATTTCCCCTTTGGGAGGTCCCATGGTGACTCTCTTGCTGCCTCAGGGTGGGCCTGCTCCTTTGGGACTCCTCCCTGCCACCCCTTGACCGTCTGTTCACAAACTCGTCGGCCAGCCGCCCTGCGTGCTGCGGGCTCCCTGGATTTTTGTCCATCAACCATAGCTTCAGGTCTGATGGGCACTGTTCATACAGATGTTCCAGTATGAATAGTTCGAGCAGGCCTTCCATAGTTTGGGCCCCAGCAGTCCACTTGCGGGCATATCCATGTATCCGGTTGGCCAGTTGTAGGTACGTGATCTCAGGGGTTTTTCGCTGATCCCGGAACCTTTGACGGTACATCTCGGGAGTCAGCCCAAACTCACAGAGCGGGGCCTTTTTGAACAGTTCATAGTCCCCAGTCTCCGTCTCTTTCATTCGGCCGTACACGTCCAGGCCTGCAGGGTCTAGTAAGGGGGTGAGATACTGGATCTTTTCTGCAGGGTCAACCTTGGGCAACCTGCAGGCATTCTCAAAGGCCGCCAGGAAGCTGTCTATGTCTTCCCCTTCCTTACGCCGGGCCAGGAAGTTACAATCAAACTTCCCTGTAGTCTTGGGTCCCCCCTCACTCACCGCAGCCGGGGCCTCACTGCTCCTCAGTCTGGCCACCTCCAGCTCATGCTGGCGTTGTTTCTCCTCATGCTGGCGTTGTTTCTCCTTCTCTTGCACCTCATGCTGACGCTGCTTTTCGCGATCCTCCAGCTCCTTCATTTTCATCTCCCAATCCAGCCGCCTCCACTGCTGGGATGGGGAGATCCTCCGGGAAGATCCCCTGCTGGCCGCTGGGTCAGGTGCCCTCGGTATTTGCTGGGCTTTCCCCAAACTCTCCCCTGTGCAGAGGCGAGAGGGGTCTTGGGATGTCTTCGGCAGCAGTCTGACCCCTCCCAGCCAGGTCAGGCCCTGGGGCCCATGCTGCGTCTGTCGGGCGGCTTCCCCCAGGGACAGGGATCGGGTCATCCAAGCGATCCTTCCCCTCCAGCTACGCAATCAGCTGGTCTTTGGTGGACTTCCCAATGCGCAGCCCCCTCTGCCTGCACAGCTCCACCAGGTCGTTCTTACGGTGCTTAGCATACATCTTCCTGTTGGCCACTCTCAGGCCTGTGCGGTCTTGGCCCCCACGGCTTCCAGGAGGAACCCCTAGTGTGCCAGCCCTTCTCACTGGTCACACCCCTCAGGGTTAAGCGTAACTAATCCGCCCCCTGAAACCGCTTCTCTCTGCCTCTTCAGCAACCTGCTCCCCGTCAATCCCCCTTCGTTGTACTGCTCTCCAGTCACTTACTGCAGGAAGTGCCGTTCATGGGGTGCAGAAGATCCCACCTCTGCCACCAGTTGTCACGGAGTGGGGGAATCAGGTCCTGCACCCCTCTTCCCGGGATTCAATGTGACTCTCAGCAAGCCAGTAGAACAGAAGGTTTATTAGGGTTGTCAGGAAAGAGTCCAAACAGAGCTTGTAAGTATGACCAGGACCCCTCAGCTGGGGCCTTCTGGGGGGCAGGGAGCTTAGACCCCGGCTCTGGAGCTCTCTGCGTTTCACCACCCAGCTCCAAACTGAGAAAAAACCAGCCAAACCTCCAGCAGGCTCTTCCCCTCCCTCGGGGCCCCTCCTCTCGCCTTTTACCATTCTCCCAGCCAAAGGTGTCACCTCCCCACCCCCGTCCTGGCTCATGTTACAGCCTCAGGTAAAGTCTCACATTCCCGATGCAGACTTTTCCAATGCAGCCAGCCTCCCAGGTCAAATCCATCTCGCTCTCTACTCCGTGACAGAGGGTGAGGGTGGGGGTGGGGGTAAGGGTGAGGGTGGGGATGAGGGTGAGGGCGGGGGTGATGGTGAATGTGAGGTTGGGAGTTGGGTGGGGGTGAGGGTGATGGTGAGTGTGAGGGTGGGGACGTGGGTGGGGGTGAGGGTGAGGGTGACGGTGGGGGTGGGGGTGAGGTTGTGGGTTCGGGTGCGGGTGAGGGTGAGGGTGAGGGTTAGAGTTAGGTTTTCGGTCAGGGTCAGAGTGACGGTGATGGTGGGGGTGAGGGTGGGGGTGGAGTGGGGGTAGGGGTTGGGATTAGGGTGGGGGTGAGGGTGGGTGTGGTGGTTAGGGTGAGGGTGGGAGCTGCGGTGGGAGTGGTGGTGAGGGTGAGGGTGGGAGTTGGATTGGGCGTTGGGCTGAGGGTAAGGGTGAGGGATGGTGTGGGTGTGTGAGTGAGGGTGAGGGTGTGTGTGGGGGTGGTTGTGAGGGTGAGCGTTAGGGTGGGGGTGGGGTTGTGCGTGGGCGTGGGTGTGTGTTTGAGGTTGAGGGTGAGGGTGATTGTGGGGGTGTGTGTGCGGGTTGGGTTGAGGGTAGTGTTGAGGATGAGGGTGATGATGAGGGTGAAGGTGAGGGTGGGAGTGGGGGTGGGGGTGAGGGTGACGGTGAGGGTGGGTGTGAGGGTGGAGGTGAGGATGAGGGTGAGGGTGAGTAGGAGGGTGGAGTGGGGTCGGGGTGAGGGTGAGGGTGAGAGTGAGGGTGAGGGTGCGGATGGGGGTGAGGTTGAGTGTGAGGGTTATGGTGGGGTTATGGTTTAGGGTGTGGGTGAGGGTGGGGGTTTGGGTCGGAATTAAGATGAAGGTGAGGGTGGGGGAGAGGGCGGGCATTGGGTTGGGGTTGAGGGTAAGGGTGAGGGTGGGAGTGGGGTGAGGGTGAGGCTTAGGGTGAAGGTGAATCTGGGGGTGAGGGTGACGGTGGGGGTGGGGTTGTGGGTGTGGGTGAGTTGAAGATGGGGGTGGGGGTTGGATTGAGGGTAGTGTTGAGGATGAGGGTGATGGTGAGGGTGGGAGTGGGAGTGGGGGTGAGGGTGACGGTGAGGGTGGGGGTGAGGGTGGGGTTAAGGGAGAGGGTGAGGGTTAGCGTCGGGCCTAAGTTTTATGGGGAACACCGTCACACACTCCTCCTGAACTTCCTGCCAGAGACTTGGACACTGTCCATGGCGGAGGCAGTACACATAAAGCCCCTGTTTGTCTTTGGTCACACCCCTTTTCAGTACCGGCACACCACATGGTGTCATTCGTAATGGTTTTAGCAAAATGCGAGGTTCCTGGTCCCCGGGCGCCTGAAAATGGGTTGGGGTGTAGTATTGCTAACAGGATACAGATAGCAATACCTGTTAAGGCGTAGGAACCTCGGCATTTAGCTCTCAGTGCCATGAGGCGGCGTGCCTCAGTTTCCCCTTTCACACAGCAGCCTGGGACTGTTATGCTTTTGCTGTTGTGCCAAGCTTCCAGCCGGTTACCCGATACAGGCCGACAGGTAACATGCTTGTACGACCGTGAGGTCACCATCCCAAGCATGTACAACAGTTTTTCCCACCAATCAGGTATGTTCCCCATCTTGAAAGGGTTGACCCTCAGTGTTAACTCCTTTGTTATAACCCACAGATGAAGTAGGGAAAGACACAGGATTACCCACCCGTCTGTGTATCCTGGTAGGCACTCTGATTCAGATTCTTCTGCCTCTTTGGAGCAGGCTTCTGAATCAGGCATGGGTTTGAGGTTCTGGCAAGGAAAGGGTGTACTGCAACCCGGCCTGCCCTCGGCCCCTCCCTCTGGAATTTCTCTGGGCTGGTTCCCATCCCCTTGTGTGGCTTCACCCATGCAGAGACTCGCTCCCTTCTGCTTTGAAGAGAGAGGTTTACCTCCTACCCGTGTAGCAAGAACAACCTCTTTCTTGGACACCCCAGTATCTGTTCCCAACAGGTCAGGCTGGACGGACTCCCCCCTCCAGGAGGTCTGACCCCCAGCTTTCCTTCTAACCTGATCCACAGGAGAGGGGTCTGGCATCTGAAATGCAGACTTTTCACCCTCCTCCTGGGCAAGATCCTCCTGACAAAAGGTTGGCGGGCTCTCCGGCCCCCCCTCACCTTCCCTCCCTGGGCCTCTATCTGGGCCAGACACTCCCGTGTCCCCCCGAAGAGAAGGTGACCCTGGTCCAGCTGTGGGCTCCCAGCTGCAAGCTAAGATAGACCCTTCAGTGGCCTGCAAAATTCCCCCCTTGCTATGAGGTAGAACATTCCCCTCCCCCGGGGAGATGATTACAGGACAGGAACTGGCCACAGCCACCCCTGCCGCCACAGCTGCAGGCCCTGTGACTTCGCCCCCCCCTCTGGGGTTTTCAGCACCAGGTTCCTGCTTGCTGCCACCCAGCCCTGGGACAGATTCTGCCACAGCAAAGAAATCATTTCCCAGTAGAAATGGTGCAAAATTGCGTGACACTGTTGCCACAGTTAGATTAGCCTGCAAGTTTTCCATTTGCATGTGTACTTTTGCCAAAGGTGCAATGACTTTGTAGCCACCCACCAGCTCCAATTCCGCCACTTTACCCGGCAACCAATCCTTCTCTTGGATCAGGTCCCTCCTGACTATAGAAATTTCAGCACCTGTATCTCTCAACCCCGTGATTACCTTCCCATTCAGTCTAACAGCATGCACATGCTCACTGCTTGGTGGTGTAGACGTCAGGTGCTCGGCGGACTTACATCGATAGCACCTCCTGGGCTCCTCCGATTGTACAGGGAATTTGGGACGAGTACTAGGGGAATGGGGAGGTGAGCGCCCAGCCTCCTTTTTCCCAGGGGTAACACGGTGACTCTGTTTTCCTTCGACCCTGTACCCCTCTGCCAGTGGTTTATGCTTAATTGCAGCTTGTGCCTGCTCATAAGAGTCTGCAAACCCAGCTAATTCACTAACTGCTTTTACCTGTTTGTCCCACAAGTACTGTTTGACATCATCACTGCACATATTCGGGAATTGTTCCTGAGCAACCAAATCACACATCCCTTCAAAGCTTGTAATGTCTCTTCCCCTCACCCACTTATCTACCAGAACTGTCATTTCATTTGCATAAGCCACATTACTTAATCCATCTCCCCTCTTAAGACTCCTGAATTTAACCCTGTAGGTTTCAGGTGTAACCTGAAACTGTTTCAAAACCAGTTCCTTAAATTTACCATAATTGGAGGCATCCCCAACGGGCATCTTATTGAATACGTCCAGAGCTCTGCCAGTCAATTTGGCTATCAAGGTGGTCATTTTTTGATCTTCAGGGATCGCATGGAGGGAGCACAGTCTCTCGAAGGTGATAAAATATTCGGCTATATCCTTGGATTCATCATACTGGGGGCATAGACGCTCCCATTTGGGGATTTTTGGGGAAGCGGAGCCGGCAGCTGAAGGGTTTCGACTCTTCAACTCTGCGATGGCCAGTTCATGCTTCTGGGCATCCATAGCTCTCTTGTGGGCCGCCTCCTCCCTGATTCTTTCTGCTTCCATAGCTCTCTTGTGGGCCAGCTCCTCTGCTTCCATAGCTCCCTTGTGGGCCTCCTCAGCTCTCTTGTGGGCTTCTGTCTCTGCGTACGTCACACCGTCACAGTCCCCCTCTCTGATCAGCTAGCCCCTGCCCAGCAAGCTGAGATCAGAGGGGTGCTGCATCTGTACCGGCAGCTGTTTTCCAACCAGCCTGGACGCACTAATCTGACCATCCACTGGGTGCAGACAGGAGCGCACCAACCTATAAGATGCTCCCCCTTCCGAGTCACAGGGAAGACAGCTCGGGACCTGGAAAGAGAGGTCAAGGACATGCTGGCTTTGGGGGTGATCCAGCCTTCATCCAGCCCTTGGGCCTCGCCAGTGGTGCTGGTCCCCAAAAGGGATGGGTTGATCCAGTTCTGTGTGGACTATCGGAAGCTCAATGCCATCACTGTATCTGATGCCTACCCCATGCCCCGGCCGGACGAGCTCCTAGACAAGCTGGGAGGGGCTCGGTACCTTACCACCAATGGATCTTACAAAAGGCTACTGGCAAGTGCCACTGGATGCAGATGCCCGGCTGAAATCTGCCTTCATTACCCCTCTGGGGCTCTACGAATTCCTGACCTTGCCTTTCGGCCTCAAGGGAACGCCAGCCACCTTCCAGCGCCTGGTGGATCAGCTACTGAAGGGGATGGAGAGTTTCGCTGTGGCATATATTCATGATATCTGTGTCTTTAGCCAGACCTGGGAGGACCAGGTGTCCCAAGTTAAACAAGTGCTGGACCGACTCCGGGAGGCTGGGCTGACCATAAAAGCGGAGAAGTGCAAGGTGGGGATGGCTGAAGTGTCCTACCTGGGCCACCTGGTGGGGAGCGGCCGCCTAAGCCAGAACCAGCCAAGGTGGAGGTGATCCGGGACTGGCCCACTCCCCAAACTAAAAAGCAGGTCCAGGCCTTTATTGGGATGGCGGGGTACTATCGAAGATTTGTGCCCACTTTAGCGCCATAGCCACCCCCATGACTGAGGTGGGGTGAGGTAAGAAGGGGAAGCCAGACAAGGTGGTCTGGACCGAGGCGTGCCAGAGGGCTCTCTGTACACTGAAGGAGGCTTTGATCAGGGCCCGGTTCTGGCAAACCCAGACTTTGACAAGCCCTTTCTGGTGTTCACCGACGCCTCAGACATGGGACTGGGGGCGGTGTTAATGCAGGAGGATGAAACGGGGCAGAGACACCCCATCATGTATTTAAGCAAGAAGCTGCTACCCCGAGAGCAGAATTATGAGGCCATCGAGAAGGAATGCCTGGCCATGGTGTGGGCCCTCAAGAAACTAGAGCCATATCTATTTGGGCGACACTTCACCGTGTACACCGACCACTCGTCCCTGACCTGGCTACACCAGATGAAAGGGGCCAACGCTAAGCTCCTGCAGGATTACGACATGGACGTGGTCCATGTGAAAGGAAGTGCCAACCTGATAGCGGATGAGTTGTCCCGGAGAGGGGGCCCTGAACGTCCCCAGGCCACTGGTTAGAGTGACCCCGCTCAGTACAGTCTCGAAGAGGGATGTGACGGAGTAGGGAGCGAGATGGATTTGACCTGGGAGGCTGGCTGCATTGGGAAAGTCTGCATCGGGAATGCGAGACTTTACCTGAGGCTGTAACATGAGCCAGGACGGGGGTTGGGAGGTGACACCTTTGGCTGGGAGAATGGTAAAAGGCGAGAGGAGGGACCCCGGGGGAGGGGAAGAGCCTGCTGGAGGTTTGGCTGTTTTTTGTCAGTTTGGAGCTGGGTGGTGAAACGCAGGGAGCCCCAGAGCCGGGGTCTAAGCTCCCTGCCCCCCAGAAGGCCCCAGCTGAGGGGTCCTGGTTATACTTACAAGCTCTGTTTGGACTCTTTCCTGACAACCCAAATAAACCTTCTGTTCTACTGGCTTGCTGAGAGTCACATTGAATCCCGGGAAGAGGGGTGCAGGACCTGACTCCCCCACACTCCGTGACACCCTCACACTCCCCCCTCCCCCACCCTCACCCACATCCCCACCCCCAGCCTCAACATCACGCTCACCCTCACCCCCACCCCAACACTCACCCTCCCCCTCACCCCCACCCTCACCCGACCCCTCACTCCGACCCCTCCCTAAACCAACACCCCCACCCTCACCCCCACCCCACCCTCACCGTCAACCTCACCAAAATCCCCAACCCAACCCTCACCCTCACCCTAACCACAATCCCACACACCCACCCTCACGCTAACCCCCACCCCCACTCCTCATCCTCATCCGCACCCTCACCATCACTCCGACCTCCACCCACACACTCACAGTGACCCCCACCCCCAACCTTACCGTCACCCTAACCCCCACCGCCATGCCCACCCTCTCACCCATCCTCACCCTCACTTCCACCCCCACCCACACACCAACACTCACCCTCACCGTCAGCCCCCCACCCACATCCCCACCCTCACCCTCACCCTCACCCCCACCTCCACTCCCACCTTCACCCTCACCACCACCACAAACCCCACGCTCACCCTCACCCTCACCCTCACACCCACCCCAACACTCACCCTCACCCTCACATCCACCCCCGCAATCACCCTCCCCCTTACCCTCAACTTCACCCCCCACCCCCAACCTCACACTCACCCTAACCCTAACCCTCACCCTCAGCCTCATCCCACACCCACCCCTACCCTCACCTTCACATTCACCCTCATCCCCACCGCCACACCCACCCTCAGCATCACCCTCACCCCCCACCCCCACACCCACCCTCAATCTCACACTCACCCTCACTCACCCCCACCCCCACCCCCACCCTCACCCCCACCCACACACTCACCCTCACCCCCACCCCTACCCTCACCCTCACCGCTCACCCTCACACCCAGCCCCACCGCCACCCCCACCCTCAGCCTCACCCTCACTCCCAACCCCACCCACACACTCAACCTCACCCTCACCCCACACAAACCCTCACCCTCACCCTCACCGCCACCCCCACCCCAACCCTCAACCTCACCCTCACCATCACTCCCACACCGCAAACCCACCCTCACCATATCCCTCACCCTCACCCTCACCCCACCCCTACCCTCACCCTGACTCTAAAACCCACCCCCACCCTGACCCTCACCCTCGCCACGACCCTCACCCTTACCCTCACCCTCAACCTCACCCTCACCTCCACCCCCACCCCTCACCCACAACCTCACCCCCAGCCCCACCCCCACCCTCACCCTTACCACCCACCCCCACCCGTACCCTCAACCTCACCCTAAATGCCACCCCCACCCTCACTCTCACCCTCACGCTCACCCTCACACCCAGCCCCACCCTCACACTTACCCTGACTCCCAACCCCACCCAAGCACTCACCCTCACCCTCACCCCCGCCCACACCGTCACCCACACACTCACCCCCACCCCCACCCGAACCCCAACACTCAACCTCACCCTCACCTTCACTCCCACCCCACCCCCAAACCCACCCTCACACTAAGCCTCACCCTCACCCTGACTCCCACCCCCACCCCCAACCTCACCCTCAACCTTTACCCCCACCCCCACCATCACCATCACCATCACCCTCCCCCCCACCCTTAACCTCACCCTCACCCACACCCTCCCTCTCACCCCCACCCCAAACCTCACCCTCACCCTAACCCACACCCCCACCCTCATCCTCACCCTCACCGTCACTCCCACCCTACCCCCAAACGCACCCTCGCACTAACCCGCACCCTCACCCACACCCTCACCCTCACCCCCATAGAATCATAGAATCATAGAATCATAGAATCTCAGGGCTGGAAGGGACCTCAGGAGTTCATCTAGTCCAACCCCCTGCTCAAAGCAGGACCAACCCCAACTAGATCATCCCAGCCAGGGCTTTGTCAAGCCTGACCTTAAAAACCGCTAAGGAAGGAGATTCCACCACCTCCCTAGGTAACCCATTCCAGTGCTTCACCACCCTACTAGTGAAAAAGTTTTTCCTAATATCCAACCTAAACCTCCCCCTCTGCAACTTGAGACCATTACTCCTTGTTCTGTCATCTTCTACCACTGAGAACAGTCTAGATCCATCCTCTTTGGAACCCCCTTTTAGGTAGTTGAAAGCAGCTATCAAATCCCCCTCACTCTTCTCTTCTGCAGGCTAAACAATCCCAGTTCCCTCAGCCGCTCCTCATAAGTCATGTGCTCCAGCCCCCTAATCATTTTCGTTGCCCTCCGTTGGACTCTTTCCAATTTATCCACATCCTTCTTGTAGTGTGGGGTCCAAAACTGGAGATGGAGCCATTGATCACTACCCGTTGAGCACAACCATCCAGCCAGTTTTCTATCCACCTTACCGTCCATTCATCCAGCCCATACTTCTTTAACTTGCTGGCAAGAACACTGTGGGAGACTGTATCAAAAGCTTTGCTAAAGACAAGAAATAGCACATCCACTGCTTTCCCCTCATCCACAGAGCCAGCTATCTCATCATAGAAGGCAATTAGGTTAGTCAGGCATGACTTGCCCTTGGTGAATCCATGCTGACTGTTCCTGATCACTTTCCCCTCCTTTAAGTGGTTCAGAATTGATTCCTTGAGGACCTGTTCCATGATTTTTCCAGGGACTGAGGTGAGACTGACTGGCCTGTAGTTCCCCAGATCTTCCTTCTTCCCTTTTTTAAAGATGGGCACTACATTAGCTTTTTTTGAAGTCATCCAGAACCTTCCCCGATTGCCATGATTTGTCAGAGATAATGGCCAATGGCTCTGCAATCACATCGGCCAACTCCTTTAGCACCCTCGGATGCAGTGCATCCGGCCCCATGGACTTGTGTTCGTCCAGCTTTTCTAAATAGTCCCGAACTACTTCTTTCGCCTCAGAGGGCTGGTCACCTCCTCCCCATACCGTGCTGCGGAGTGCAGCTGTCTGGGAGCTGACCTTGTCTGTGAAGACAGAGGCAAAAAAAGCATTGAGTACACTAGCTTTCTCCACATCCTCTGTCACTAGGTTCCCTCCCTCATTCAGCAAGAGGCCCACACTTTCCTTGATTTTCTTCTTGTTGCTCACATACCTGAAGAAACCCTTCTTGTTACTCCTAACATCTCCGGCTAGCTGCAACTCCAAGTGTGATTTGGCTTTTTAATATCACTCCTGCATGCCTGAACAATATTTTTATACTCCTCCCTGGTCATTTGTCCAATCTTCCACTTCTTGTAAGCTGCTTTTTTGTGTTTAAGACGAGCAAGGATTTCACTGTTAAGCCAAGCTGGTCGCCTGCCATATTTACTTTTCTTTCTACACATCGGGATGGTTTGTTCCTGCAACCTCAATAAGGATTCTTTAAAATACAGCCAGCTTTCCTCGACTCCTTTCCCCCTCATGTTATTCTCCCAGGGGACCTTGCCCATCAGTTCCCTGAGGGGAGTCAAAGTCTGCTTTTTTGAAGTCCAGGCTCTGTATTCTACTGCTCTCCTTTCTTCCTTGTGTCAGGATCCTGAACTCGACTATCTCATGGTCACTGCCTCCCAGGTTCCCATCCACTATTGCTTTCTTTACTATTTCCTCCCTGTTTGTGAGCAGCAGGTCAAGAAGAGCTTTTCCCCTAGTTGGTTCCTCCAGCAACCGCACCAGGAAATTGTCCCCTACACTTTCCAAAAACTTCCTGGATTGTCTGTGGACCGCTGTATTGCTACCCCAGCAGATATCGGGGTGATTAAAGTCACCCATGAGAATCAGGGCCTGTGATCTAGTAACTTCTGTTAGTTGCTGGAAGAAAGCCTCGTCCACCTCATCCCCCTGGTCTGGTGGTCTGTAGCAGACTCCCACCATGACATTACCCTTGTTGCTCACACTTCTCAATTTCATCCAGACACCCTCAGGTTTTTCTGCAGTTTCATACTGGAGCTCTGAGCAGTCATACTGCCCTCTTACATACAACAAAACTCCCCCACCTTTTCTGCCTGCCTATCCTTCCTGAACAGTTTATAGCCATCCATGACAGTACTCCAATCATGTGAGTTATCCCACCAAGTCTCTGTTATTCCAATTACATCATAATTCCTTGACTGTGCCAGGACTTCCGGTTCTCCCTGCTTGTTCCCCAGGCTTCTTGCATTTGTGTATAGGCATTTAAGATAACTCACCATTTGTCGTGCTGTCCCAGTATGGGGCAGGAGCCCTCCCCTCTTGCACTCACCTACTTGTGCTTCCTCCCGGTATCCCACTTCCCCACTTACCTCGGAGCTTTGGTCTCCTTCCCCCTCACACTAACCCCACCCCAACCCTAACCCCACCCCCACTCCCACCTTCACTCTCACCCCCACCCCGAATCCACGCCCTCACCCTCACCCTAATCCTCATCCTCGCCCTCACCCCACCCCCAGCCCCACGCCCACCCTCACCCTCACCCCCACCGCCACTCCGACCCTCACCCTCACCCCACCCCCACCCACACACTCACCCTCACCCACCACCCTAATCCTCGTCCTCACCCTCACCCCACGCACAGCCCCACCCCCACCCTCACTCTCACCCATGCCGCCACTCCGACCCTAACCCTAACCCTGACCCCCACCCCCAGCTCCTCCCTCACCGACACCCTCAGCGCCACCCCGACCCTCACCCTCACCCGCACCCCCAACCCCACGCCCACCCTCACCCTCAAACTCACCCTCACCCCAAAACCCCCATCCCCACTCTCACCTTCACCCTCACCCCACCCCTCAACCTAACCGCAACCCCAATCCCCACCCTCACCCTCACCACCACCAAAAACCCGCACCCTCACCCTCACCCCCACCCTGACTCCCAATCCCACACTCACCCTCACCCTCACACGAACCCCACCCCCACCCTCACCCTAACCCCACCTCCTCCCCAACCCGAGCCCTCACCGTCACCCACCCCCCCTCACCCTCACCCCCTGCCCCACCCCCAGCCTCACCCAAGCCCTCACCCTGACCCTCACCCCCACCGTAACCCACACCCACAACCTCACCCCCACCCCCACCCTCACCCCCACCGCCACAACCACCCACACTCTCACCCTCACCCTCACTCTCACCCACAGCACCGCCCTCAACCTCACCCTCACCTTCGCCCTCTCTCTCATCGCCACCCCACGCTCACCCTAACCCCCACCCCCTCACCAACCCCAACCCTCACCGTCACCCACCCCCCCTCCCCCTCCCCCTCCCCCCCTCCGCCACCCTCACCCTCACCACCACCCCCACATTCACCCTCACCCCCACCCCCACAACAACCCACACTCTCACCCTCACCCTCACTCTCATCCACAGCACTGCCCTCAACCTCACGCCCACCGTCACCCTCTCTCTCGTCGCCACCCCACGCTCACCCTCACCCACACCGTCACCCAAACCCCACTCCCAACCACCCACACTCCCACCCCCACCCCACCCCCACCGCCACCCCCAACCTCACCCTCACCTTCCGTAACCCTCACCCTCACCCTCAACCTCACCCCAACTTCCCACCCCCACCCCCACCCTCAACCTCAACTCACCCTCACCCTCAACCCCCCCCCACCCTCACCCTCACCCCCACCCCCACCCCCACAGTCACCCTCACCCCGACCCTCAACGTCACCCCCACCCCCACCCTCACCATCAACCTCACCCTACTGCCGCCACCACCCTCACCCCCATCCCCACCCTCACCCTTTCCGTAACCATCACCCTCACCCTCAACCTCACCCCAACTCCCCCCACCCCCACCCTCAACCTCAACCTCACCCTCACCCTCAACCCCACCCCCACCCCCACCCTCACCCTCACCCCCACCCCCACAGTCACCCTCACCCCGACCCTCAACGTCACCCCCCACCCCCACCCTCACCATCAACCTCACCCTAACTGCCGCCACCACCCTCACCCCAACCCCACCCTCACCCTCACCCTCAAACTCACCCTCACCCCAAACCCCCATCCTCACTCTCACCTTCACCCTCACCCTACCCCTCACCCTAAGCGCAACCCCAACCCCCACCCTCACCCTCACGAACACCAAAAAACCCCACCCGCCCCCTCACCATCACCCCACACTGACTCCCACCCCCACACTCACCCCTCACCTTCACCCTTATCCCCACTCCCACCCTCACCCTAACCCCCACCCCCTCACCAACCCCAACCCTCACCATCACCCACCCCCCCTCCCCCTTCCCCTCCCCCCCTCCGCCACCCCCACCCTCACCCTCACCACCACCCCCACATTCACCCTCACCCCCACCCCCACAACAACCCACACTCACACCCTCACCCTCACTCTCATACACAGCACTGCCCTCAACCTCACGCCCACCGTCACCCTCTCTCTCGACGCCACCCCCACAATCACCCTCACCCACACCGTCACCCAAACCGCCACTCGCACTCCACCCTGACCCTCACCCCCACCCCCACCCTCACCCCCACTCACACCCGCACCCTCACCCTCACCCTCACTCTCAACCCAACACCCAACCCACATCCACCCCCACCCTCACCCTCACACCCACTCCCACCCCCCACGTCCAACCCTCACACTCCCCCTATCCGTAACCCTCACCCTCACCCTCCGACCTCACCCCAACTCCCACCCCCAACCCCACCATCACTCTCATCCTTACCCCAACCCCTCACAATCACCCTCACCCTCACACACAAACCCATACCCACGACCAGGCACACGCCTAACCCCAACCCAACCCTTACGCTTACCCTCACCGCTACCCCCACTCACAGCTTACAATCACTCACATCCCAACCCCACCCTCACCCTCACCCTCACCCCCAAACCACACCCCCACCCTCACCCTCACCCTCACCGTAACCTCCACACCCACCCTCACCCTCACCCCACCCCTACCCTCACCCTGACTCTAAAACCCACCCCCACCCCCACCCTGACCCTCACCCTCGCCACGACCCTCACCCTTACCCTCACCCTCAACCTCACCCTCACCTCCACCCCCACCCTCACCCACAACCTCACTCCCATCCCCACCCCCACCCTCACCCTTACCCCCACCCCCACCCGTACCTTCAACCTCACCCTAAATGCCCCCCACCCTCACTCTCACCCTCACGCTCACCCTCACACCCAGCCCCACCCTCACACTTACCCTGACTCCCAACCCCACCCAAACACTCACCCTCACCCTCACCCCCGCCCACACCCTCACCCACACACTCACCCCCACCCCCGAACCCAACCACTCAACCTCACCCTCACCTTCACTCCCACCCCACCCCCAAACCCACCCTCACACTAAGCCTCACCCTCACCCTGACTCCCACCCCCACCCTCACCCTCACCTTTACCCCCACCCCCACCATCACCCTCCCCCCCACCCTTAACCTCACCCTCACCCACACCCTCCCTCTCACCCCCACCCCAAACCTCACCCTCACCCTAACCCACACCCCCACCCTCATCCTCACCCTCACCGTCACTCCCACCCTACCCCCAAACGCACCCTCGCACTAACCCGCACCCTCACCCACACCCTCACCCTCACCCCCATAGAATCATAGAATCATAGAATCTCAGGGCTGGAAGGGACCTCAGGAGTTCATCTAGTCCAACCCCCTGCTCAAAGCAGGACCAACCCCAACTAGATCATCCCAGCCAGGGCTTTGTCAAGCCTGACCTTAAAAACCGCTAAGGAAGGAGATTCCACCACCTCCCTAGGTAACCCATTCCAGTGCTTCACCACCCTACTAGTGAAAAAGTTTTTCCTAATATCCAACCTAAACCTCCCCCTCTGCAACTTGAGACCATTACTCCTTGTTCTGTCATCTTCTACCACTGAGAACAGTCTAGATCCATCCTCTTTGGAACCCCTTTTAGGTAGTTGAAAGCAGCTATCAAATCCCCCTCACTCTTCTCTTCTGCAGGCTAAACAATCCCAGTTCCCTCAGCCGCTCCTCATAAGTCATGTGCTCCAGCCCCCTAATCATTTTCGTTGCCCTCCGTTGGACTCTTTCCAATTTATCCACATCCTTCTTGTAGTGTGGGGTCCAAAACTGGAGATGGAGCCATTGATCACTACCCGTTGAGCACGACCATCCAGCCAGTTTTCTATCCACCTTACCGTCCATTCATCCAGCCCATACTTCTTTAACTTGCTGGCAAGAACACTGTGGGAGACTGTATCAAAAGCTTTGCTAAAGACAAGAAATAGCACATCCACTGCTTTCCCCTCATCCACAGAGCCAGCTATCTCATCATAGAAGGCAATTAGGTTAGTCAGGCATGACTTGCCCTTGGTGAATCCATGCTGACTGTTCCTGATCACTTTCCCCTCCTTTAAGTGGTTCAGAATTGATTCCTTGAGGACCTGTTCCATGATTTTTCCAGGGACTGAGGTGAGACTGACTGGCCTGTAGTTCCCCAGATCTTCCTTCTTCCCTTTTTTAAAGATGGGCACTACATTAGCTTTTTTTGAAGTCATCCAGAACCTTCCCCGATTGCCATGATTTGTCAGAGATAAAGGCCAATGGCTCTGCAATCACATCGGCCAACTCCTTTAGCACCCTCGGATGCAGTGCATCCGGGCCCCATGGACTTGTGTTCGTCCAGCTTTTCTAAATAGTCCCGAACTACTTCTTTCGCCTCAGAGGGCTGGTCACCTCCTCCCCATACCGTGCTGCGGAGTGCAGCTGTCTGGGAGCTGACCTTGTCTGTGAAGACAGAGGCAAAAAAAGCATTGAGTACACTAGCTTTCTCCACATCCTCTGTCACTATGTTCCCTCCCTCATTCAGCAAGAGGCCCACACTTTCCTTGATTTTCTTCTTGTTGCTCACATACCTGAAGAAACCCTTCTTGTTATCCTAACATCTCCGGCTAGCTGCAACTCCAAGTGTGATTTGGCTTTTTAATATCACTCCTGCATGCCTGAACAATATTTTTATACTCCTCCCTGGTCATTTGTCCAATCTTCCACTTCTTGTAAGCTGCTTTTTTGTGTTTAAGACGAGCAAGGATTTCACTGTTAAGCCAAGCTGGTCGCCTGCCATATTTACTTTTCTTTCTACACATCGGGATGGTTTGTTCCTGCAACCTCAATAAGGATTCTTCTTAAAATACAGCCAGCTTTCCTCGACTCCTTTCCCCCTCATGTTATTCTCCCAGGGGACCTTGCCCATCAGTTCCCTGAGGGAGTCAAAGTCTGCTTTTTTGAAGTCCAGGCTCTGTATTCTACTGCTCTCCTTTCTTCCTTGTGTCAGGATCCTGAACTCGACTATCTCATGGTCACTGCCTCCCAGGTTCCCATCCACTATTGCTTTCTTTACTATTTCCTCCCTGTTTGTGAGCAGCAGGTCAAGAAGAGCTTTTCCCCTAGTTGGTTCCTCCAGCAACCGCACCAGGAAATTGTCCCCTACACTTTCCAAAAACTTCCTGGATTGTCTGTGGACCGCTGTATTGCTACCCAGCAGATATCGGGGTGATTAAAGTCACCCATGAGAATCAGGGCCTGTGATCTAGTAACTTCTGTTTAGTTGCTGGAAGAAAGCCTCGTCCACCTCATCCCCCTGGTCTGGTGGTCTGTAGCAGACTCCCACCATGACATTACCCTTGTTGCTCACACTTCACAATTTCATCCAGACACCCCTCAGGTTTTTTCTGCAGTTTCATACTGGAGCTCTGAGCAGTCATACTGCTCTCTTACATACAACAAAACTCCCCCACCTTTTCTGCCCTGCC